>VNJY01002949.1:0-27738 GCA_008042715.1 Drosophila bocki
TATTTAGATCATCATGGCATTTAAATTTTCGAAATCGGACCACCTAGTTCTCCAGAATATGGTTGACAAAGTACGTTTTTTTAGTGTACTTTGGCACCCTGTATCTCGGAAAGTTGACAATATTTTTATTTTAATAAATATTAAAAAAATTCTTCATACTTTTCTATATAACTGGACAGAAATTTAAATTTCTGTTACTTAAGCGCTAATTAGGGCAATTTTTTAAAGAATAGTCTAAAAATCAGCTCGCGTCAGCTGCTAACAAAATCAAACATGTTTGGTTGATCAAACAGAGCGGAGCGGAGCTGACCTTATCAGCTTTCAGCTCCGCTCTCAGTGTGCGCGCTCTCATACAAGTAGTGTGTTTGTTTCAGAGAGCTGATAAGCCGTCAGCCGTCAGCTCCGCCTTCAGCTCGTAGTGTGCGCGCGGCCCAACAGCAGCAGGAGGAGCAGCAGCAGCGTATGTGGCTCCTTCTCCTGATCCTGATCCTTTGAGTTATGCGGATGCGAGTGTTTGCTTATACTTGCGCCGCGCGCTAAAGCTTTTTGCCATTTTGATTGGCGACGTGTTGAAAATGGATTTAAATTACATTGTTTCGCCAAGGACGTGCGAGCAAGCCAGGCAGGCAGGCAGGATAACAACTGCTGCAAAACCCCGAAAAACCGACAACTGACAATTGACAACTTTATATATGTATATATGCACTGACTTTTCCAGCAGTTGTGTCAATATTTTCATTGTATTGATTAGTTTTGCATTACCAAAAAGAGGCTCAAGGAAAGGGGGTGGCAGAAAAAGAGTTTCCTATTTTCCCTTTGTTTTCACGGGCGTATTGACTTATCCCTTTTTTGTTGGCCAGCGGATTTTGCTACTTTGCGTAACTCGTATTTATTTATGTGTGAATATGTTCGCCAAAAGGCTTTTAACACACACACTTTACGCGGTTTGCTATTTTTGGTTATATTTGCCTTGTGCATAAATAAGACAAATATGGTTTTATTCTTTTTTTCTTTTTGGTAGAGAGAAACCGCAGCTTGGACTGACTGGGCTTGACCGTAAAAAGCAGCAGATAAACAACCCACAGCAAAGTAATACATAATCCGGGAGCTCAGCTTTAAAACTTAACTACACAAGTTCATAACTTGTAGTGGTTGGTAGTTGCCCCGAAAAACTTTTCCCCTGGAAGCTCCTTTGGTTTCTTTTTTTTTGGTAGTAGTACTAGCCATAGCCCCCTTACTTTTCCCAACTTGGCTCAAACACTTAAGCCAGCTCTCGAAAAGGGGCGACGACACTTGAGCACTTCTTCTCTGCCTCCTTGAAAAGGACTCACTCGCCTGCAGTTTAAAGTGTGCCTGTCAAGGAAAATGCTGGGGGGAAAAAGGTACTCAGTGTGACATTGCAATGAAAATAAACTTCCTGCCTGCCAGAAAGGAGAAAAAAGCTGGAGCAGGAGCAGGAGCAGGAGCAGCAGCAGGAGCTGCTATGAAACAAAAATATTTATGCAAAACCTTAAGTGAAAGCAGCGTCAATATTTTTTTGGCGCCTGTCGCTCTGCGGTTTTCAGGCTTCAGCTTTTGCCTTTTGTCAGCCATTTTCCGAGTTTATTTCTTATGCGAAAACCGCATCAAAATCATAAAACAATTGCCGAGTTCTCTTTTCAGCTTGTTGAATATGGCAAAAGTTTTGCCAGCCAGTTTCTCCTGGGCTTATGCCAGTGCAGGCTCTCTGAAAAAAGTGAATACCATATAAAATGAACTTTCTGAAGAGTGTTTTTATAGACTTAAAATAATAATAGAGATAATAATGGAGTAGGTGAACTATTATTGCTTATTTTTGTCAAGTAAATGTTTCTTTCTTTAACCCAACTGAATAGTTTTGTTAGTTTTCATTCATAAAGACCCTCTACTGTACTTTAACCATCTCCAAACTCTTAAATTTGTTAAATATTTCTTGGCTTTTCCCACCATATGTGGCCATCAGAAAAAGATTTTAAAGAATCTCCTGAATGCAGGCTGCACTTCCACAGGAATCTCTGTTTAATGCATAATAGTTTTCACCAAAAATCTATAAACTTTTCACAACTAAAAGCTTAAGTTGGGGGGGAGCAAAAAAAAACAAAAAAAATAGCAACTTGGGTAAAGTTTTCCGATTATGATTTAGCAAGTTGCTGCCGGTCGGTCGTATCCCCATGGTTTTCCCATCACGACGACGTTAGTTAAATGCTCGGGAGACGACACGTGTGTCCTTTGTCCAGATTTTCCCACTGACAGCGCACCGATCGATAAATGTGCTTATCAGCAACTTTGTCGATATATAGTACTCTTTTTGTTTGTGCTTATCAAAGCGCTTTTGGCTTATCAAATGTGGCCTTTTATCGCGGCAAAGGTGAAGGGAAGCCGCGAAAACCATTCCATCGATATTAAATTATAACAATGTGGTGAGTAGTGCTGTGTGTGGGTGGGGTGTTTGCATATCTAATCAGGCCACAACAACAATTCGGGATAGGAAGAGAGGGCGCACACAATTGACTCATTAACAGGCAAAACCGCGACAAGCCAAAGCCCAATACAAACATACACCCAACCATTTGTTATGTTTAATGATGTTGGTGGTTGTGGTCCCTAAACTTTAACCCTTCCCATCCAATGCCATTGCTCACCATGTGTCCTCCTGCAAGGATAATTAGAATGGCTTAGCCTAATATAGGTGCAAGTCCTGCCAAAGTTTGGTTTGGCTTTTGGAGACTGCAAAGCGGCAATAACCCTTTATTGCACTATGAAAATAGGGGAGGTATTAAGAGAATAGAAATATAATTATACAAGAAAAATACTAGAGGAAATAGTTCCATATAGATTTCTTATGAATACTTTTTTAGGGATTTCCTAGATTTATTTTCTTGTTAGTTTAATTTTTGAATAAACCCTAAACTTTGCTCTCAGTGCAGGTAACTACTTAGTTTCCCTTTGCTTAGTTTACTCTCTCTCTGTGAAGTTGTCAGAGCAAAGTTATGCACAATTATCAAAGTGCTTAAACGCCTGCCAATTGGCCACTTGACAGGCAGTTAATGTTAACCAACTTAGTTACTGTTTAAACAACAACAGCAAATCCCCAAGCCAAAGGGACACAGGGCATAAGTAATAGATGGGCTAAGGAAAAACGCTTGCCAGCAATTACATTACAATTTTTACACAATCAACGTCATCGTCATCATAATAATCAGGCAAAGTGAAGTATCAAATTACGCGCTGGCAGAAGGAAAGCGAAAAGGAATGGAAACCCACTGATGGCATCCCACAGGCATCTTGGGCCGGAATGGCAATCGAAGATGAAGCAGCCGCATCATCATGCCCATGCCCCGTGCCCATTCCCATGATATATATCCTAGTCTTAGTAGGGGATACACATCCCACATACGCCCCATCGTCTAGCGTCTCGTCGGCACTCTCTGGCAATTCTAATCAATTTTTATTATTTTTACAAACTTTGGCAGCAGCCCCGGCGAAGGAGCTCTCGTCGACCTGCTCTTTGTTTCAAATGGTAGCGGAATTTATCTAGGCAAAGGCAGAAACAAATAGCACGCCTGGGGAGGATTTTTCCCCGAGAACTTTTCTTGCCACCCATCCTGTTGCGCTGACAAACGCACAAGACGAAAAAAAAAATACGAAAAATAAAATAGAACGCGCAGGCACAGGATATCGGGGATGCCAAGGAAATCGTAGGAAAAATCAGAGGAAAATCGAGGGGGTTGCGGGAGGCAGGTGGGCCCATGGCCATGGGCGGTCGAATGTGTTTACGTTATGATTTTCGAAATCAAAATTCAGCACGAATAGGAATAAATTTACTTCCGAATGTCATTAAATTGTTTTCCGATAGAACGTGTATATTTCACGCAAGAAGTTTTTTGTTGCTCACTAAGAGGAGATGGCCGTATCTGGCATCCGCTTCGGCATCCTTGTCATTGGCAGGACTCCTAGGACGAGGGAAAACGGAGATGGTTTCTTTTCCCTCCCGCTTCCTTTTATTATTACGATACTTGATATTATTGATTTTGATTGAGATTTATGTTGGCGGCCACGCAGGAGGATATCCCCTGTCTGCCGTGCAAATGTTTAGCATATTTTTGCACTTGAAAAAGAAGTTTGGGAGAGTTTAATTGAATCAAGAGAGAATGGGTTAACTGAATCTTATATTTTTAGAGTTATTAATTAATTCAATAAATTACTTGTTAGGTTTTTTAAAGGTTAAATAATTTAATGAATTGTAAAAGACATGGAGATTCTGTTAATTTCATAACTGGGTTGCCTTTCCTCTTTAAAATTCCCTTAAAATCTAAGTTTTTTAATTTTTACGTTTTTATTATTATTATTATTATAAAGAAATTATCCGCAATTACAAAGTGTGGATAATTTTGTTTTTTTTACGTTTTATATTTATAATTTTCTTAGAAAAATATATTAAAATTCCTTTAAGTGCATCGCTTCTTGTCCTCTTTTTGTGTAAAAAACTTGCCCAGCTGCATAAATTTTGTGCACTGCCAGGCTTCGCTTTGCTATGATTAATGCGCAAAAGTTTGCGCCTTTAACTAATAAAAGTTTCCGGCGCTGCCGCCGTCAGTAAATTGACTCAACATCTAATTTTTTCTTTTTTATATTTTTACAGAATTCGGTTGTCCAGAGCGACTACCGCATCCAGTCGCCGGCGGGCGGCTCCCCGCTGCCCTTGTGCGCCGCCAATGCGACCAGCAACAATGCCAATAGCTCCGGCGATAGCAACAGCAGTGCCGTGGCCATCTTGCAGAATAACACCAGTGCCGTGAATGCGGCTGGAAATAATACCAATTCGGCCGGAGGACCCAACACCGTGCTGCGTGTGATTGTCGAGTCGCTGATGTATCCCGTATCGCTGGATATACTGCATCAGATCTTCCAGCGTTATGGCAAGGTTCTCAAGATCGTCACCTTCACCAAGAACAATTCATTCCAGGTGGGAATAGAAGATTGATTATCTATGGGAATTTAAACTAAGTTACTTGTATGATTTTTCTTGTATGTTCTTTAGGCCCTCATCCAGTATCCGGATGCCAACTCGGCCCAGCATGCCAAGTCCCTGCTGGACGGCCAGAACATTTACAATGGCTGCTGCACGCTGCGAATTGACAACAGCAAGCTGACGGCACTAAATGTAAAGTACAACAATGACAAGTCGCGGGACTTCACGAACCCCGCGCTGCCTCCGGGTGAGCCCGGTGTGGACCTAATGCCCACAGCCGGCGGACTGATGAATACCAACGATCTGCTACTGATCGCCGCCCGGCAAAGGCCCTCCCTAACAGGTGATAAAATAGGTAACACAAACGGAACATTTTCCCGAATTTTTCATTTATGTTTTTTCTACGCTTCAAGTTGCTAACCACACACAGAATACGCTTACTAAAACTAACCAATTAATACACTCAACAAAAATACGTAGCTATGCTTTGTTTCCACTATTTTTTGCCTTTACACCTGCTATCGATTCGTATTACGAGCTTAAGTGGCATGCAACTAATCAGGATAACGCATGGCACTGGCAAAAATCCAACTAACTTTGATTAATTGGATTGATTTCAGTCAACGGCCTGGGTGCCCCGGGAGTCCTGCCACCCTTCGCCCTGGGCCTGGGCACTCCGCTAACCGGAGGATATAGCAACGCCCTGCCCAATCTGGCCGCCTTCTCGCTGGCCAACAGCGGTGCCCTGCAGACGGCCGCACCCGCCATGCGCGGATACTCGAATGTTCTGCTCGTCTCGAATTTAAATGAGGAGGTAAGTGTCGCACTTTAAGAGTTTAAAATTTAAAAGGAAATGTAAACCTTGCAGATCAAATTTTTAGCTCTAATAAATAGGATTAGCTTCTTGGGCTCTTTAAATACCATTTAAGACTTTAAACTCTTGTGTTTATTTAAAAGAATTGAATTTTGTGTATGATTCTCCATAAAAAATTATAATATAAACCAAGGCAAATATGTTCCCAAAGAGCCTTTTAATATATTTCCAATCATTTCATTTTTGTGGCCAGTAAAAAAACCCCTACTATGAGCCCCTAAAAAATAATTTTTATATTAATAAAATATATATTAAGCTGATGGAAGTTTAAAAAAAAGTCTCTTTCACACATTTTTTACACCTATCTATATCATGTTTAACCAAAGGCTTTCAATTAGTTCACATTCCGTGTTTGTCCACATTTTTTCTACAAGTATTAACTATCATTTAACATTTTTTGTATCAAGCAAACAAATACCTGACAAAGCTACTTTGATTTTACATTTATTTACCATCAAATAGATTACATTATTATATTTGTACTCGTATATATTATATGTGTAGTGTATCGGGGGGATCTGTACCCCAACCAAACTCCGCCTCAGCCTCAGCCTCTACCTTTACCCTTCTCTCTTTCCCAGCCAGATTCATCATCTGTTCATTTATATCTCTCTGTTTTAATCTTTGTTTTATTTTATTATTTGTAAAACATCTGAAACGAAACTCTCGCTAACTGACGACAAACTCTATTTTCTCTTTTTCTCTGTAGATGGTCACGCCTGATGCTCTCTTTACCCTCTTTGGTACGTCTGCACAACCGAATTACTACTTACTCTATTAATTGCCAGTTTTTTTTCCCCAAATTTTATTTGTTTGTTGTCTCGCTGGGGCAAGGGTAGACCAAGGACCAGCTAAAGATATCCTTGAGCTCAACTAAACTCTTTTACTATATATTTTTGAAGTCTAGAAAGTAGAAAGCGTTTTCCCTAAGGTCCTGTCTAGCCTTGCCCAGTCACAACGTGTCCCTTATATATATATATTTACCCTCCTTGAACAATTTATAAGTAGTTTACTTGATTATTCATTGAATTTACACTGTACGAATCGAGCGAGGCCAGCTCTGGGTCCTATATATCCCTTTTCTCTTCTGTTTTTTTGTATACTTTTGTTGTGTTTGTTGTTACTTCCGGGGCTTTGGCATTTACGCCATTTACGTGCAATCAGCAAAAGTGCCATGAATTATTTATGCACTTCGGGGGGTGGATGTCTGTGGGTTAAACAAAGCAATAGCTGACAAAAATGCGGCACAAACTGTTTAAAATATTGAAAAAGCCTTAAAAAGTAAAAAACCAGTCAGGAACCAGTCGTTGGCACATAAAATGCATCCGCCATGTGGGAAATATAAAATGGCTGTAAAACTTTGGACCTCTTGGTTTTCTAACGCCCAAACTAAACCTAAACCTCTCTGGTTCTGGCTTAAAGCGATCCTGTAAACCCTTGGGAGTATATAAATTTAGAATTGAGCTTCCCGATCAGGACATAAAATCCATTTAAATGGTTTCCCTGCATCCAAAGCCAAAGCCATAGCCTGAACCTTCAGCAAATGGCTTTCTAATGGCTTTCCATCAGGCAACTTGAAATGGAAATTGAAATAGAAATAGCAATAGAAATAGAAACCGTTCTGGGTTATATCCATTTATCCTGTCATAAGTTCTGCTTACAAATTGTAAAACAATGAATATATGTAACATATATATGTTCGTACATATATTAAAAACATGTAGCAAGAGGCAACTGGCAACAAGTGAGAGAGACCGCACTGTAAGGACTCGTTGCTGCAGTCCTTGTACCTACATCCTGTTGCTTCTTCTGCTGTCTGTGTGAAATTACATGAATTAAGTGTGTGCTCGTGGCCGGGGCTTCCATTGTGAGGCGTGAGGGTGTGAGTGTCTAAGGACTTTGCTGCCAGGACTAAAATGCATGCACAAAACACATGCTTTAACATGTGCTCATCCTGCCACACACACACACAGACACACACTCGCTTGCAGGCGGCACAAAAGATTGAGTGCGGAAGTGCATAGCTATAAAAATGTCCATTTATTTAGTTATCATTGCGCTTGTTGCTGTCGCCCATTGTTGCTTTTGCTGTTGCTTTGCTTAAGTGTGTAGGCACTGAGCGAAAAAGTGGGGTTTACGGAAGCTATAATAAAGCATAGAAGGGGTGATAAGTTAGTCGAAAAGAAATTGTATTAAAATTAGGCAATTTTAATCAAAGTACATTATGTTTTTGGAAAAGATCTTAGTATTTTAATAGGGAAAATATTTCACAGGGTTTTTAAGTTAAGAAAAAATATAGAAAATTTTAATTTTTAAATATATAAAAGCGAATTTAAAACCTCTGTTTAATACCTTAAACTCTATTAAAAATTAAGGGTAAAGTCAGCTTGAATTCTTTACAATAATAACACCTTTGTTACTACCAAAAAAATCAATTTAAAAAGGAATTTTCTTAACCATTTCTCACCGTGAATTTTGTGTGGTTTTTTGCCCCTTCTCTCTGGCTTTCTTTCACTCTATAATACACACATATATACACATAGTGTGTGCACCTTTTTGTGGCACACACAGTCATGATCATTGTGTAGTTTTTGCTGGCTCTTACAATTGAAATAAAATTTACTTGTGACTTTTCGTAGCTCGTTGGCTTGGTTAGCCGCTCGCTCGGTTGGTTGGTTGGTTTCTCCTAGAGAAGGAGGAGCAGCACTAGGATTGTGTCTCCTTGCTAGTTTTTCGTCGTAGTCTCTCGTCTGTCGTCTGTTTGCCAAATGAATTTAACTAACTTTGTAAAGTTAATGGGGTTTGCTGTTTGAATTGCTGTCCCCGACATCATCCTGCTCCTTGCTCCTTGCTCCTTGTGTGTAGTTTATTATTTTATGGGATTCCCAGTTGACTTTTCACTTGCGCTGCATTTCTCCATTTCTCCGTTTGGCTTGCTCCATTATGTACTTGATTTAATTACCAAAACACATCGATTGAGCAAGTTTTTGTCCGGCAAACAAGCATGTGTGGCGCATAATTGCAGCATAATGGATTTTGGTTGCCATACAACTCCGAGTCCAGTTCCCTTATTCCTGGAGATACAATCTCTGGGTGAATTTTTTGTCCCATGTGTGTGTGCTTCTTTGTTTCCCTCTCCCTCTGGTGACACAAAACGGTTTGTTTGTGGCCAGAATCCTCCTTTGTTTGCATGCAAATGCATTTAATTTGAGTTTAAATACCCAAATATAAACTTTTGCCAAACAAACGAAACGAAATGAAGAGGTGAGCGGGTGGCTGAGGGAACAACAGGGGGTTAAGCCGCTTGAACTTAACCCTTGTGTGCCTGCGGTTGCTGCCTTTGATTTATATTTACAAATTGCACTCGGCATTCTGTCAGCAGCAGTTCGGTAGAGAGGGCTTATCGCTCAAAGTAAACAAAACTGTTGCCGAACGTATTAATTGCTTAAAAATTGTTTCTGTTTGTGGGGGATTTGTGCAACAGCAGCAGCAGCAGTAGGAGAGAGAGGGGAAGCAGTCTGTGGAAAATCCAGGGAAAATCCGATCAGTGTTGCAACAGCTAAAGTTACAGCTTGGCAGCTGACTGCCTGTTTGCCTTCCTGCACTGCTAATAAAGCTTAGATTGCTGATTAAACGCTCCGAAGGACTCAGAGGGCCAAAGTGTATAAGCGTAAAAGTAGGAAACTCCTCAACTTCCTCCTCTTCGGATACCCCATACGCCCTGTTGCACACAGACGACGAAGAGATGTCGATAAGTCGAACGTTAAGCGTATTATTATTGGGGTGCCAATAGATTTAGATAAACTCGAAGGAAGGCAACCAGCCAGCGTGTAATTGACGGCCAGAGACACTCTTCTAGCAACTAGCAACCAGCAGCTTGCAACTTGCGACTTTCGACGGGCAATCAGCCAATTGGCAGGCTAAAATTTTATGTAATAACCTTTTGAATTTCCAAGTAGCTCTAAGCAGACAGGGGACAGACAGAAGCAATGCCAGTGACACTTAGAAGGAAGCTAGCTAAACACTCCGGAAAAATCTAAAAAAAAAAACAATTTTTAATATTCCAACCTTGTAGAGAGTTTTTCAAGCAAATTAATAGCTTGAAAAGTGTTGAATTTATAGGAAATTCATCACCCAGTATGGTTTTTATAATCTTAAATAGTTTTCCCTTAATTTTCAATGCTTTTTGACCAGTGTAGTCCAACAGGGAAGTGGCAAGCGAATGGCAAACCGGCAAATGGCATAACGGCTGCTTTTGTTATGTTAATGCCAAAACGCAAGGACACGTAACAACAATTTCCCACATGAGGCGGGGCCACCTTTTGCCTGGGTGCCAGCGAATTTAGCACTTCAAAGGGTCGGGGGTCAAAGGGCGCGACTTGGATCAGGACCGAGACGCTATGCGGTTCGCTGCCTCCTGCGCTCACCTGAACGCCTCGCCTGCCTGTGTGTGTTTGCATATCAAATAATAAAAGTGGCAAGCTCAGCTCAGGAGACAACAAACAACGAACGCACTTCAAACGCGTTTGGGATTGATCTAGCTGGAAAAACAGCAACAGCAGGAGCGGCAACAAAAAGGCCAAAACCCTGGAAAAGTTGGCCAGGAAAAAAAACCCTTTTCATTCGGTAGGCAGTCAGACATTTTATTAGTTTTGACAGCGCTTTGTTCGTCCTGCGAGAGAGAGGACTCAATTGAAAAGGACCTAAAGGCCGCCCCACTTCTGGGGCATGGCCTGCTCTCCAGACACTTGACACATGCCGCTTAGCCTGTCAAGGCACTCAATAAGGTCCTCGAAGGCCCAGGAATCACCCCAATCTAACCCTGCTCTCCCCCAAATCGAAGGCTGGGATTGAGTTGCCCTTTGCATAACAATAAAAGAAAACTTAATCAGTCTGCAAATCGTCTGGGAAACACAACCCATAACACACACCCAACGCATATGTGTGGGCCCATTGTAATCCGCTTATGTAATTGTAATGACGTGATAAAAATTTATATCATTGCCGAAAATATTGTCGAAACGTGTTTAATTGAATTTTTATGCGTTTAGCGTTAGAGAGAGAGAGACAGAGATCCGGCCCGGCTTTGTGCGAAATAATTTCATAAAATTTTATGCGCTACATGTTGCCACAGCACACAGAGCAATGCAATTTGATAAAGTGCCCTGCTCTCCGCCCTGAACACCGCCAAAAATTAAATCCAATGTGCAAATAATATCAATGAATTTTTCATAAATCGCTTTCAGAGCGCCAATGCGCGCGTTCGGAATGTGATTAAATGGAAGTCGCAGTGAATTGAAACTGTCGATTCAAATTCTAAATTCAGGCGGCGGCAGGTGAAAAATTTAAGAGGCGAAAAAACTTTACAGACTCTCTGCCGCATAATTCTTCATCTGGAATATGCCCAAGCACAGGACTAATGGGCCATCGGGGAATCCCGGGGCTCATGTCTGCATATGTTAGTGTCGCTAAACCAGCAAAAAAATATATATAAAAAATGAAAAAGAGAAGGCAAAAGTAGAGGGAAACTGCTTCTCCGATAATAAATTATTATCAAGTCTGTCGGTGGAGAGAAGTCTGGGAATACTGAAGCTGAAGAAGCAGCCTGTGGTGGGGCACACTTTGCATGGCAACCGTATTGCTCATACGCCCCGTTGCACGCCAAACTTCAAGTTATGCTGGCACTCAATACGCTCCACTGCCAATACCTGCAGATTTGGCTGTCTGCTGCTCTAGTTCTGGCTCTGCCACAGCTTCTGCTGCAATTGTAGCTACCAAGAAATATTTTTTGTGCTGGCCAAAACCCGAAAAACGAAATGAAATTGGCCGGCATTTTGGCATAAGTCAAGTCGTCGTCGTCGTCCGGCGGATAACTGGTAACAGAGGGAGTCAGTCAGTCAGGTGGCCAGTCGTCTGTATAAAATGGATTTACTGCCAACTGTTGAACTGTGTGCTCCATCCTTTTGCTCCTGCTCCTGCTCTAACCGAATCCTACTCGTACTATTTACTACCTGCATTTCCATTGCTACTTTTGTAACTTGTTAGCGCACCGCTCGCTTCGCTACGCTCCGAGTGGCTGGCATGGCCCTCACTTTTATGGCCACACAGCTTCCTAAGTTGGGGTGCACAGCAAGAAATAAGTATGGCCATGAATATGGAGGGGTTTTTAGAGTGGTTTAAGAATATTTAGAAATTAAATTAAGCGCCCTTAAAAACACTTAATGCTAGGAGAAGGGACCTTGAAACTAAGAAAATGCTGATTGTGTTTAGTAGAAAATTGGTTAATTGAAAAACTAGTTGGTATACATTTTTATTGAATTTAATAACCATTTATATTCTAAAACTCAATTTTAAAATTTAATTTAAATCATTTAAAATCAGATCTTCAGGAAAATGTCGCAAAGTAAACGAATTTAAAAGATTAGCAAGGACTTTTCCTAGAGTGTATATATCTCTATTTTTACTTTTTGCACACCAAGGTGTGTGTGTGTGGCTGGGAAGTAGTTGAAAATTTACTTTGCGCATTATTCGATTTGTTGTCTTGGGCAGAGAGGAGGACTGCACTTTACATTGTTTGCTTTGGGGTCCGACTCCAAAGTCGGACTGTAGCCATTGCCCTTTGGCCACCAACTCGAGCGGCAACTATTTTTTTATGCTCGATGGCAATTTGCGCCCAGCTTCAAATTTGCCGCTGATTGGCTGCACAAGTCACCCAAGGACCTTCGGGCAGCTGTCAAAGCAAAAAAGAGTCCACTGACCGCCGGAGATGTCCACTTAAATTCTTAAAGCCATCTGCCAGACTTAATGCAGTTCCAGCAGCTGAGTCCTTGCGTCCTTGGTCTGGCTTAATATTGCATAGTTTGCGGGGCGCCAGTAAAGCCATAAAATACAATTCAATAACGCGTCCGCCCGGCAGCCCGGCCAAAAAGTTGCACACCTTGTCTGACAGCTGTAAAATCCGTGGCCTTAAAACCCAGGTAAGACGGTGGCTTCTCCTCCTGCTCCTGGAAAAGAATCCTTAGCCGGAGTTCGAATTGAAGCTCGTAAAAAATAGCGCAGGAAACTTATTGAGCCAGTTATGAGTTTCCTCGTACATGATACTAACGGCTTGGCCCGCGGCAATAATGCGAGTGCCTGGCTGCTGTCCTGGGGATCCTCTGGGCAAAATGGACCCAAGAAGGTGGCGGCGCTGGGAGGGCTGATATATCTCGCGTACATGTTATGGCTTTTTGGTGGGGTGTAAAACTTTTCCAACGGCCTCCATAAACCGCTTCGAGCTGTCCGAAAATGCAAGCTGCATCGCGGGAGAAGCTAAAGGAGCTGGAAGAAGCTTTATGCCATACTTTGTCCAGGTGCAAGTTTAAGGTAGAGTCAAGCGAAATAAGATGGGGTTGAACTTGAAAAATGTAATACCTTCGTATAGGAAATTTAATTAATATATAATATACAATAATAATTAAAAAATGATAGATCTTACCTGGAAAAATGAATTTACAAACTAATAAAATATTTCTAGACTCAATAAAACTTTAATAAATAAAATCAAAGAATTATATTTAATTCTAAATTTATTAAAACACAATTTCAAACAATTATTTGAAGGATTTCCCCCTTTTAAAGAATTAAAACCCTTGTAATTTTCTTATTAGTTGTCCCTGCTGGCCTCGCCTCGCTTTCGTATAGCCATACCCAAAACTTTTATAACTTTACTGGCAACAAACGCTGGGAAACTAGAAACCCAGTGGCAGCAAAAACTCTCGTATACTCATAATCCTCAACCGTTCTCCATTTTCCCCTCTTCTCTCTCTCTCTCCCTTTTTGGAAAACGCAGGTGTATACGGCGATGTGCAACGTGTAAAGATCCTGTACAACAAGAAGGACTCGGCACTCATACAGATGGCGGAGCCCCAGCAAGCTTATTTGGGTAAGTCAAACTCAAACAAAACGCACTTTCACCCCGGGAAACCGGTGGAAAACACACACAGACACCCACTGCGAAATGAAAGTAATGAAAAATCGCAGTCTGTGAATCCTGGACAGAGCGAACAACAACAAAAAATGAGCAACTGCAATTTGCAGCTTGTTTAAAATGAAAATTCCAGCAACATGAAATTCCAAACGGCTGTGCATTCCTTTGGCAACCGTAACCGTTCCCGTTGCAGCAAACAAAATGTATTAATAATAAAAATTGTTAAGGCGTAGCGAGGGGGAACGGGAACGTAAAGGAGAGGAGGTGGCATAAATTAAATTTTATAAGCGCTTTATTACCAGGAGGCGCAACACCTGGTCCAGTTTTTCCACCCATTTTCCGACCAACAAAGGCAGTAGCAGTAGCAAGAGCAGCAACAGCAGCTCGACGGGACATGCCAATCATTTTATTGCATTTATTTGTGTGCACTTTGGCATTGTCAGGGCAAGAAGGACCTCGCTCCAGGATCTCTCGCCTCGCACACGCATTAAGCGAAATGAAAATTGTCGCGTTAAGAGCAGCCAACCGACGTGCCAAATTCCACTTTATTACAAAAACAGCAAGGCGATCGGGACAGTCTGACAGCCGCCGACAGCAACACCTTTTTCAATTTTCATTTCGATTTGGTTTTATTCCATTTAACACGCCAACTATACTATATATATATCTGAGCTGGCATGGGGCTATCTTCCCCAATTTCTCCTTTCTCTTTGGGTGTTTTTACACCGGTCAGAGCCGCGTCAGCACTCAGCGGGCTCGAGCTTCCTTCATTTGTGCCTTTTTATACGCAATTCGCTGGAAAAATAACTCAAAAAGCTGTCAAAGTGCAGCGGCCCAGCTGGATGGCGCTTAATTGAAAACGACAGCCGGGCGAAAATTCCTCCAATTGTTTTCTTTATCTTTGATAGAGTTCTTAACTACAGTTGTCATATAGAGTTATTAATAATCATTTTACCATTTTTAAAAATATAAAAAAGGGAACTTAGCATTAAAAAGGATCAACTTACACAAAAGAGGCTGGAATTCTCTCCTTGAAATAATTTTAAATACTTCTAATAAGTCTCAAAAAATTAAGGAAAAAAAAACTATAAATACTATCCTTGAACTCAACTTCGAAATCATAATTCTTTGCTAATTAAAAAATCTTTAAACCTCTTGTTTAAATTATAAAATATTATTTCGAAAATCTCTCCATTAAAAGCCGTGAGTTTCAAGCACAATTATCATTTATTTCACATGCCATAAATATTAAGTGGCTACCAAAAAGAGTTATTAGCTGCTTATGACCAATGAAAGCACATTGTGCCGAGCTCCTGAAAATCTGTTCGAACCAACGGGCCGCCATCGGAGCGCGTTAATCGTTCGCACATGTAATTTATCAATTATATTTTCCGTCACGATTCCCTGACACATTCCCACAGCCCAGTTCTGCGCGCTCTGCTCTGTTGTTAATAAAGTTTAAATAAATTTAATCTGTTCAATAAATGCAATGGTCGATCGCAGCGGAAATTGCCAGCAAATTGTGCGCGTCTGGAAAAGCGTAAGCTACTGCATAATGAATGCCATCAACTGTTTATTGATTTAAATAAAAAGGAAATAAGTGCAGGTTCATGGCACACACACGGGGTCGCGCACATAAGTAATGTCTGTAGGGTATTCACCATTCCGCACATTCTGGCG
This sequence comes from Drosophila bocki, assembly GCA_008042715.1. NCBI lineage: Eukaryota > Metazoa > Arthropoda > Insecta > Diptera > Drosophilidae > Drosophila > Drosophila bocki. The sequence goes on from VNJY01002949.1 coordinate 15,514, forward strand.
TCTGTCCACCGTCTGTGGCCTCAATTTCCTTTTATTTTTATTTTTATTTATTTATTTTTCGCCATAAAAATATGCTTTGTCCCTGTACTCAATTAATTTTTTAATTATAATTATGTAAACATTGCAACCTGCAGTGCGGTGCGGTGCACCTTGCAATCTGCTGTTGCCGCTGCTCAAAAGCATTCCCGCTTTGAGATTTTCTTACTTAATTAATTGGGTTGACAAAAGGGGGGAAACTATGGAAGCACAAGCTAATCAGCAGGAGCTCTTGAAAATGCATGGCTAAATTTTGAAATCCATTTCGGGATAATAGTACTGCCCCCCATCTTTGTGTGTGCCGCTGACAGTCAACTTATTTCGGTGGCGTATACGCAATGCGTTGTGTTAATTGAATTCGTCCACAAAAATTGGCAGAGTTCTGTGGACCACAAAATACCGACCCCGTTGGTTTGCCAACTGCAGTTGATAAAACTATTGTGCAGCATTTTACGCAAATGAACCGACAAAACCAAAGCCAGTCAACTGTTTGACCAAACAAGCAAATTATAGAAGAGGTAGAGAGGAAGTCGACAACATACCTTCCGCTCCCAACAAAACAAGAGGGAGGAGCTGAGGTTGCTGGTGGAAATTCGAACCAAATGCCCCGGGACATGTGAAAATATTAATGGGCATGCGGCAGCTTATAGACTACTAATGTGCCGCAAGGGCTGCCAAATGGCAAACACTTCCGCTGCCTTTCGCTACGTTTGCCAAGCCAGGCTACACTACAACAAAATACTAGGATTTCAAGTGGAAATTTAGTTATTTTCCAAGTTTTTGTTTATAATTTAATCAGGAAATTCATAGAATTTAAGAAACAATTTCCACAAATCTCCAAAAATTCCTAGAAACATTTTTAATTTTATTTTAAAGCCTAAAACTCGGCAATGCATAATTATCCCTGGAAAAATAGATATTTCTTGGAGTTTCCCAGAATATTAATTGGGATTAGCTAGAAAATTTCCCAAGAACTTGAAACAATTCTATGGGAAATGCCACCTTTTCTAGTATAGTACACCCCCTCCCAATTTCCCCAAGTGTAGCCCAGCTACCTGGACACCAGGTAACAAGTCTGAAATGGAAGCTCCGTTTGGGGCAGGAGTGCGCACTTATGCACTCATAAAATATTAACAAATTCATTCGTTACTTTGCCCAAAACTCTCCGCCAACAAACAAAGACGATTACCGAACAAGGAGCAAGGAAAGCAGGAAACAGAAAGCAGGAGATGTGGAGGTGGAGCAGCAAGGATACACGAGAGGGCAGGGATGCAGGACAAGGAACAGCAGCTGTCCAGGGTCACCAACTCACCCCATGCATACGAAAGTGTCTCGTAAGGTGGTGTGCGTTATGGCGGGGGCCACACACAAAATACGGCTACAATTGCACACTCAGCATACGAATTACAGCGTAAAGGCGCAAAAAAGTTTTCTTTTTTTTCTTTTTTTTTTTTTTGTAAGTGAAGTCAACGGAATATCACGAGGGGGAAAGCCTGGGAAAAGCAATGAGAATCGGACGCCAGAATGGACAACCAACTTTCAGGGGGCCCCCAAACAAACTGCGACAGCAATCAGAGGGCGCTGAGCTGGGAAATAGACAAAAACACACAATGAAAAAACAATAAGCATGCTAGGCATACACTGAAATTAAATTTGGGGATAAAATTGTAGCAAAAAATTCTTAAAATTACCTTTAAAATAAGATTTTGATTTGAAATTAATGGAAATTAGGCGTAAAAGATTACCAAATTTCAAACTTTACAAATTTACTTTACTTTTAAAATTTTCCTATTTTAATATATTATATTTCCTTGTGTACTTTATAAGCTGCGTCCACTTGCCGGCCAGTTTGAGGTGTGTGTATTATAATGGAGCATTTGTTGGGTGGCAACTGGGGAATCAGAATTCGAATCAAAATCGGTATAGGGGCAAAGGAGTGCGATGCTGGGCGGGATTAAGTTTTTGCGCAACTTATTACCAACTATGGACAGAGGCAGACACAGACGTAGACACACAACACAACGCACACCCCCCGATACTATGGAATTTATAGGCACACTCACAGCTGTGCGTTTGTGTGTAGTTTCCCCTCTCTTTTTCGTTTTGGCAAATAAATTTCCTGCTTTCTGCCGAACAAATTACTACAAAATATTTTGCATAAGCGTACGCATAAAGGCATTTGCAATAAAAACAAACAAACTTGGGCAAAACATACAACGTATGGCAGGCAGACACAGCACTGGCAGCATTCTATTGCCATATATATTATGGTCGATTACGCATACGCCATGTGTGCCATGGTGTGTGCTGGGAAATATATATAGAGTTTAGTGAAAGTTTTCGCCTGGAAACACTGGACTTCTTGGGTTGACAATGCTAAGTGACTGTTTGAATGACTTGGCGACCGGCACTCCGTTTTTGGGCCACAATTAATTACGGATACAGAGAGTTGAGGATGTTTTGCATAGTTTACGGGGCCAGAGATAATAAAGTGTCTGGCCGGGGCGGGCCGTAGATCATAGTCAAGGCATTGCCGGACATTAATCGTTCAAATCGTGAAAGTTACAACTAACTTCAAGGCACACTCACCTGAGCCAGGGACCACACCTTTATTCTTACTTCCTCTAGAAAGAGAAGGAGCAGGGGGAAGGAGTATTTTCTGAGTGGGGTCTGGGTCTACGTCTCCCCAGTGAATGGTGCTTAAAAGTCTTAAGCCCAGAACTTCAAGCATAAAACAGGGGGCAAACTCTCAAAAGCCTCCTCCATCTCTTCGAGTCATTTCACTTACTTTTTGAGGTCCCCTTGAACACTGTCTCTTATTTTTTAATGTTTTTGTTAGTTAATAATGATTTCTTGTTGGTCAGCCTTAGCCTCAGCCTTGTAATTAAAAGTTTAAGATACTTTTTGGGCAGCAGCTGCAACAGAGCACTCGTACCCTTTCCCTTTTCTGCCTCTCCCCATTAATCTTTATTACAAGTGTTGTTTTGTCATACAGCAAACAAAAAAAAACTGGTAAGAAAAGGATGCTTAGGCCAGGCCATATGAGCAACGGGCTTTGTCACTGCTGCTCCTTTTATTTTACAATTTATTATATTCCCTGGTGACTGGATTTGGTTTCATTTTTTCTGTAAAATCATTTAATCCATTAGGCAAACAATAAACGGCTGAGTAAGCATATTGCTTTACAATAAAACACTGGCGAGCAGCAGCAGCAATGATAAAATGTAATGTAATTTATTAATATAATGCACAACATGAGAATTGAGAAAAGTTTTCGGACCTAAGCCTTTGGATGACGAGGCAGAAAGAGATCTCTCTCCCTGAAAATTAAATAAAAAACACGTAATCGAAACTTGAATCGAAATGGGAAATGGAAATTGAATTGTACTTAAGTACAACTTACTGCACATGCATTCCCATTCGATTCGATTCGATTTCCATTACATTGCATTGGAGAGCCGCAGGTGTTATGACTGCCAGGAATATGAGAAATATAAGGCTGTGAGGAGAGGGGGAAGCGAAGAAGAAACCGCCCGAAGATGGCCAACTTTTGTTTGGTAATACTTTTACGGCCAAACAAGCATTTCAGCTTGTATAAATCACCAAAGGCAGACGACATTGATAAAGTTGCAGTTACATTTCAGTATGTAAATATTTGCCAGCACTTATTGCTGACTTTGTGCGACTTCGACGATGGCGGTTGGTGTCTTTGAACTGCACTGAGGGAAAAATAGGGGGGGCTAGAATATATATATACTATTAAATATATTTCCTACATTTTCTTTAGCCTTAAATTAATTTTTAAAATATATTTTGTCTTATAAACTCTGCTAAAAATATTAGGATTTTCCATATAACTTTTCTATTTGCGTGTATATTTATTTAAGAACCTCCCTGGGGCTTGCAAAAACAATTTTATGGCTTGTGGCCCAGCATATAAATTGCATTTCTCCAGATACATTTATAGACAACAAATACTCTGGACAACAACAAACTTATCTAACAAACAAAAAAAGTTTGCAGTCGTTTTAACATGTTACTTGTTCTCTTTTTTGTTTCTTACAGCCATGTCTCACCTTGATAAATTACGTTTATGGGGCAAACCGATACGTGTGATGGCCAGCAAACACCAGGCCGTGCAGCTGCCCAAGGAGGGACAGCCGGACGCAGGACTCACACGTGACTACTCCCAGAATCCGCTGCATCGCTTCAAAAAGCCGGGCAGCAAGAACTACCAGAACATTTATCCGCCATCGGCGACACTGCATTTAAGTAACATTCCGTAAGTATTTCAGCTTAAAGGTGAAACAGGTGGATGGGCAGCTGCTCCTTGGAGCTTCTTTGGCACGACAAGGCAATTACAATTACCGCTATGAGCAGCAGACACCCCGCGTGGCATCCTCCTTCTCGTCTGCCAAATATGACAAAGCACCCCGCCAGGTTTGGTAGCTTGCTACAAAGGCAGAGGAGGAGGAGGAGGAGCCCCTGCCTGGCTGCCGTCTGCCGTTTGCTGTGTGAATTTATGAGTCGAAAAGCCCCTTGGAGCGCCTGTCTCCCCCCCTGCCAGGCGGTATCAATGGACCAGCCGCACAGCGGGGCCACCATTCAAACGAACACCCTTAAATCGATGATTGTTAATTTTAAACCTAACCAATACCCAAAACTTTCTCCATTTCCATTCACAGCTCGTCCTGCTCTGAGGATGACATCAAAGAAGCCTTCACCTCGAACAGCTTCGAAGTCAAAGCATTCAAATTTTTCCCGTAAGTAATTGGCATTTGAAATGAAAAGGTTTATTTAAGGAAAATATAATTAAATATTAGTTTAAATTCTTAATTTTCTTTCTCTGTTATCACTAAATCTTTCCATAAACAATTTCCTAACAATCTTTTTTCTTCAACTTTTAGCAAGGACCGCAAAATGGCGCTGCTGCAGCTGTCATCCGTGGAGGAGGCCGTTCTGGCGCTGATCAAGATGCACAATCACCAGCTCTCCGAGTCGAATCATCTGCGCGTGAGCTTCTCCAAGTCGAACATCTAGAATCCGATCCGTAGTCAGGTTCACTGAACCTGACTGGGTGCAACCGGCAGCTACATGCACCACACCACGCTACAGGTCTATTGGCAGCAACAGATACAATCTATAATCCGCAGTACAAGGAGGATGCATCCGCACTTTAACTGATAATTAAAACCCCATCGAATCGAATCGAATCACCAGCAAATCCCAGCCCAAAACCCAATCAATTCAACTAAAGAAAGTGAAGCAACCCAGCGGCAACAATCGATGCATGAGCTATATACCAGTTTTAATCAGACGGGAGACCGGCGAGGAATCCCCCAACTAAATTGCTAAAAACCATTAAGAGTTAATAAAAAAAAATATTTGAAATTTAATGAGGAAATAGCATTTCAACTTACGAAGCACGCAGACAACAGAGAAACCACAAACAAAACAAACAAAACAAGAACCCACTAAACAATCAGCAACATCGTAACTTAAGCTTAACTTTAAAACTATAGTTGATAAGTATATTGCATTGCATAACATAAAAACAACAAAAAAGAGAAGCAAAAAACAAAAAAATATCTAAAAAGTAGAGAGTAAAGTAAAAGAGCTGAGGAGATTGTAACTTAGAGATATTTTTAGTGCACTGTACTGTGTTTTGGTTTTAAAAAACGACAGAAAGTCAGAACGAAAGAAGAACAAACTAAGCAAAAAACAAAAAAAAAACGAGAGAAATTATGTTAAAAAATGAATTAAGGCAAAGAGTTTTATTATGTACATGATGCTGTTATTATATTTTAAATGAATGCAACTTAACTATAATTTTTTTACAAAGTATGTATGCAACATTGAATGCAACACAATCGCATAAAACGTAGCTCGTAAATGTTTTTCATTTTGTTAGACTTAAAGTGAAAGTTAAGGCGGAAAAGAGAGAGTATTTAGAAAAGACCGAGAGTCCCGAATTGCACATTGAATTAGAGCCAGGGTGAAGTCGATGTGAAGTAATGTTAAATGCAACTTAAGAAGAATTGTATTACAAATCGAAATAAATCTAAAATCCAAAACCCAAAACCCAGTCGAAGATATATCCTTGGCACACACACACACAGACACACGGAATAATAATTTTAACTGGCAGTTAAAACCACGTAACGCGTACGTAAACCCTATGTGTGTGTATGTAATATGTAAATGTTGTTAAGCTAGCGCAAATTATACACGAAAACGATCAAAAACGTTAGACATTAGCGATTAGGCGTGTGTGTTGAACTACAACAAACCATGAAACAGGAAATTAAACAAATTTTAAGCTACAAAAAAGAAAGTATAATCTCAAAAAAAAAACTAAACTAAAAAAAAGAAAATCAAAAGGAAGGTAAATTATATTTAATCATAGGCATATACTGGTAACGAAAGACATATACGTGTTTTAGCAAAACAAAACTGAATGATTTTTTGATAATTTTACAAGGACTCCCCACAACAACAACAACAGACAACCCACACACACAGGATACACACACACCCACAGATACACACATATATATATGAAAGTTTATATATATTTAGAAAGTGAAATTATTTATACGTTGGCGCAAAAGAACAAAGAAAAGGGTTAAAAAAATGATCTAAAACTAATTGTAACTTACAAGGATATGGATTTAGTTAGTAAGCATGAGTAGCAGTGATCGTAATTTAAAATTAAAAACAAAAAACAAAACATAACAAAGGAAACAAATCACAAAAGAAAACAAAACAAAAAGCGACGAAGACGGTAACAATTAAATAAATGAATATATTTAAACAAGAAAAAAAACGTGTACGAAAAGCAACAGTAAAATATTGTAAAATGTAAAATTTATTAAAGTACTATATTTACAGTTATCAAAAAAAAGTGGCAAAAACAAAACAAAGAAGAATATAAAACGGAAGCTAAAGAAAATGCAAACAGGATAATGAAAAGGAGTAAGGAGTACCAGAATGAGCTCAGTTGACAATGCCTCTCTACCTACATTTTTCCACATGCAACACAGAAAGCTTACCAAAAAAAATAACGTTTTTGAGCCAACTCTAGCGTTTCATATACACACATAATGCAAAACTAGCTATTCTAAACTTAACCTTAACCTTAACCTTACAACCTATATTTATCACACTTACATATGCTCTATGTCTATGTCTACTCCTTATATACATATTATACACACTATATACACGTTTTGTTAGCGCATCGAAGCCAGGTAAAGCGATATGATATGATGATATATATCAGAACCCACGACTGCTAGAATTTCAAACGAGAACTCTTGACAAATCAAAATTTCATAAAAGTATTAAAACGAACTTAAAAAAACTCTACAACAAACCGAAGCAGAGCCACGAATTATACAAGTGCACATCCCCCCTCAGACTTGAACTTCAACTACAAAACGGGAAAGGTTATGGAGGGATCAGGAGCAGGATCTAGATCCTTTGGCATGCAGCGTTCAAAGAGTAATCAAATATTTAGCCCAACGATATAATATAGACACAAAATGGCGACCCACTGCGTGTTAATGTTGAGATATTGAACAAGAGACACCGAGAGCAGCAAGCGAATTAATAGAACTAATAACAAAATAGCAGATGGAGTACACTATAAAAAGAAAAAGTATTACTTTACCAAGTAGAGAGAATCACACAAATAATTAATTTACCAGCAAAGGATACGAGTTGCATCAGAACAACAACAGCCAACAGTTTTAAGTTGCAAGTCGCTGAAGAGAGATTTTACCAAAACATAAACATTAAATTGAAGACTAATCGTGAATTACAACATATATATATATATAAATTATTATATATATACAGAGGCGAGAGGCACATGTTCCAGTGTTGTGAGGCAACGCATGCATGCATACTTATATGCTACTTTTACAGTTAGAAGGAAACCCAGATATATGATATATGTGTACATGTAATTGTAGCTATAACTATATATTAATGTATCGAAATAGCGATTGCAGCAGCAGCAGCCAGAGAGTTGAAACTAAACACAAACTACAATCAAACAACAGAAAATCAAAGTAAAACGTAGAGAATCCAAAACCGAAACAGCAACAGTTTTGTTTTACGAAACAACCAGAAGGCGCAAAAACATATACAACATGAACAGAAACATATCAGCATTGTTTGACATATAAATGTGTAGTTAATTTTTCCAGAACACCCAACCATCCATCCAGAATCTTCAGTTTCAGAACACACACACACCCCACACAATAACACCCCGGGTTGTTATTAGAGAAAAAAACAACACAAGAAGTTGGCATTAAGCAGGAGATTAGTATATTGCATGATACAAATTGTTAGTTTTTTGGCAAAAGTCAAGGATAAAAATAAAAATAAAGAGTATTTAGGGACGAAGGAAAGACGAACCGCAGAAAGCATATATAGGGAATTTGTTCAAAGTTTTTGACGCTTTGGAGAGGAGACATAACCAAGTTGAGATATTAATAATTTGTACAGTTTTTAATAGTTTTTGTGAGTTTTCAGTGAAAAGTATCCTTAGTAGCGGAATTTTTTTACTTGTGTGGTTTTTTAGCGCAAATCAAAAAAACAATTGTTACGTTGTTATGGTTTTGTTTATTTGTGTTTTTGTACAATTAGACAAACGTGTATACAACCTAATATACAATAAACATAAACATGTACTTATAGTTAGCAAAATCTGTATGTGTTTGACATTCGAATTGCGTTTCCAAGACACACAAACACCGAGTACACACAAAACAAAAAAAGAGTTAAAAACAGGCAGAAGTTCCTACTTTTTAGTAAAAATCAATTAATAATACATAACTAACAGGTGACAACTTGCAGCAGTGAATTTAATACGGAATACACATAAAGCGTAAACAATTTGCAATTACAATTTGAATTCGATCGTCAGTTTCCTTTACACTCGCCTGCTTTTTATCGTGTTTTCGATTTCCTTGGTCTGTCTTAACACACACTTGTGAATATATATATATATTTATATCTGGTGCGCGGTTTTATCATAGGTCAGGCATTATTGCAAAATTTAAATAGGGTCCAAGTTTTAAATATTAAACAATTAAAACCTTACGATGGTACGTACGACTAAAGGTGAGACAAAACGAGCATGGCTAGCGGTCAGTCACACATTTGTTTTACTTTTTTCAATTGGTACCCAGTCTTCAGGAGATATATATATATGTAATGTCGGTCTAATCACTAATCACTAATCACTAATCACCCTCCCCCCTCTTGTGGATCGTTGCAACTGAGAGCGAACTTAGCAATCTCTGCCCTTCGAATCTTGAATCTTGACTCTTAACTGCTTAACTAGCCCAACTGCGAATATATAGACACGCGAAACAATCAAACTTGGAAGACATTTCTTGAATCAAATTTTTAGTATACACCAGGCAAGACACTTTGCTACTTTTGTGCTCTCTAATTGTACAACTTAAAGGTAATACAACAAATAATCATTTTACGCTCTAAACGCAAAACGTAAACAAACAAGAAAAAACCTAAAAACTAAACTAAAGCGAAACGAAATGACGATGTGTTTATGTAATGCAAGATTTTTCTCACCAAATTTTACTACAAATCTCTTATGTGTATTGTATATAAAATGGAAAAACAAAACAAAAACTAACGAAATCGAAATGAAATGAAAACAAAATGTATTGATATATATAATTAAATGTATTGCGAACATGAAACAGCGTCAACGTCAAAAACAAAATGAATTAACAACATCCGAAAGCAGCAGCTACGCGACTCTTAATTAATTTTTAACAAAAAACCTAATGATACATTTTCATATTGCAATCGAATTTGACTTGACGACGAGACGACTTGGCACAAAGTGAAATGCGAAACGGAATCTAAATGAAAAGTGTATTGTATGTACGAATTACGAGCAGTGTGCTTGCTGAGCTGAAGATACTTTGAACTAAAAGATTAATAACTGGGGACGCGACGACGAGGCAGTAACTAAGAGTGGATGTGGAGACGTTGCGTTGGCATCGAAAATATTCAATTGAGAGGGCGCAGCATTGAGATTGCATTGATATGAGATGAATATTTGTTATGTTACAAGCATTAATTAATTAATTATTATAATATTAATTATTATTGAAAATATTTGAGAAATAAAGATAAAATACAAATGATTCAAATCATTAAACGAGTGTGTTTTCCCTTTGATATTTCTTACGGAAGCCCTACAATTAGTTATTGTTAAGTTTTTAAGCATTATAATTATATTTACTGTATTTTTTAGATAAAAACCAGAGAGAGAGTGCGACTTGACAGCTCACTTCTCACTCACAATTACTATGTTTCCTTAGTTTCCTTACTTTTTATTGTATTTTATCTCCTAAGTTTTACATTTTCATGTTCACAATTATTGTACTTTACTTATGAGCTTATTTTTAAAGAAATACAAGAAATTAAAATGGAAGTTTTGTTTCATTTTCTATCTTTAATATGGGTGGGAAGAGAAGCCCCTTGTGCCTGAACTGTTTCCATCTCGGATTTATAGCAGCTCCACTTTATAGCAGTTGGCCAGTAGAAAGGTTTATTACCTGGCTGCATCTTTAGCAAGGAGGCGAACCACAAACTAAAGGTAAGAATTTCATGCATTTTAGACTGAGTTATGAATTTTTCAACATTAGTTTTGTTCACAAAAATTATCAAAATAAACAGCACCCTTTTTATACCCTGCAGGGTATTATAATTTCAGTCAGAAGTTTGCAACGCAGTGAAGGAGACGTTTCCGACCCTATAAAGTATATATATTCTTGATCAGCATCAACAGGGGAATCTTTCTAGATATGCCAGGAAGAAATCGATTTTTTGGCCCTTTTTGCAAAATTGTATAAGGGGTTACATCATTAAAATGTTTGATTTTGATAAAAAATTGAATTTTCAAAATTTTTAAATGAAGTATGCAGATTTATTAACTGTATAAAATCTTGCACAGAACAGTTTTCCGATTTAAAATTAATGCTCTTTTGGCCGAGTTATGATATTTTTAATTAAAAAAAAAAGAAGTTTTTTAATATACAAAATCCGATTTTACAATACAAAATAATATTTTTCTAAGTCAAGGAATCATTTCCGACCCCATAAACCACATATATTCTTGATCAGCATTAACATGCGAATCTTTCTAGACATGTCCGGAAGAAATCGATTTTTTGGCCATTTTTGCGAAATTTCATAAGGGGTTACATCATTAAAATGAGCAAAAATGGCCAAAAAATTGGATTTCTTAAAATTTTAAATTTGGTATGCACTTTTTTTAAATTAATAAAAACTAACACAAAACTGCTTTCCGAATCGAAATTAATGCATTTTTGGCTTAGCTATGATATATTTTAATTGTTACCTGCAAGGGTATACAAACTTTGGCTGGCCAAAGTTAGCTTTCTTTCTTGTTTTTAATTTAATTGCAGCAAGCTGCCAGGAACTGAAAGCGGATGCCGATGGCGAGACGAGAGCGTTGGCAAGGAGGATCAGGACGAGGAGGAGCAGAAGAGGACCAAGCCGAAACCACTGGGAATGACCTCCGACATTCTGTTTCTTTTATTTATTTAAAGCTGAAGTAAATAAAAAACCTTTAGAAATTTGTTATTTTTGACTTATGAGGAGGATGCGGTTTTTTTTTGGGTGGGATAATTTAAACAGGCTCAATAGAAGGGCAAACATCAAATATTGCAAAATTGCTAGATGAGCATCACTGGCAGTTAGTGAGAAATAAATGCAAAAAATTCAAAATAGCTAGATGAGCTCACTGGCAGTTAGTAAGATGCAATTTTGTCCCAATAATGCAAAACAGCTAGATGAGCATTACTGGCAGTTAGAGAGATTCCATTTTGTCCCAATAATGCAAAATAGCTAGATGAGCATCACTGGTAGTTAGTGAGATGCCATTTTGTCCCAATAATGCAAAATAGCTAGATGAGCATCACTGGTAGTTAGTGTGATTCCATTTTGTCCCAATAATGCATAATAGCTAGATGAGCAACACTGGTAGTTAGTGAGATGCCATTTTGTCCCAATAATGCAAAATAGCTAGATGAGCATCACTGGCAGTTAGTGAGATTCCATTTTGTCCCAATAATGCAAAATAGCTAGATGAGCATCACTGGTAGTTAGTGAGAT
>VNJY01002959.1:0-39924 GCA_008042715.1 Drosophila bocki
ATTATAAAAAAATATATTATAAAAAAATATATTATAAAAAAATATATTATAAAAAAATATATTATAAAAAAATATATTATAAAAATATAAGAAATATGTATATAAAAAATATTCCAAAAATATAAAATATTAATCAAATTAATTATAATAATAAACAGAAATTTTCTTTCAGCTTAAAATAAAAGTGCAGCGCAAAGTGGAATTTAAAAAAAGAGGAAAACAAAAGAGATTTCCCCCTGGAGCGTGAGCTCAGCTCGGCAAACTGCTAAGCCTTTCAGCTCCAACGTTCACCCACATTCACAGCCACAGTCATAGCCACATCTCTATCCTCATCCACATCCTCATCCTCATCCTCATCCACATTCAAACAGCCGGCAAACATTTCAAATCGGCGGGTCATGATTCAAGCACTCAGTCAGCTGTATTTTATTGAATTAGGGCGGAGTTTTCCATTCTCCGTTCGATCGGGGATCGGGAGTGCTCGAGGACGGCTACAACGAATGCGACGCCTGGGGCCACTGAGAGAGTGAGAGAGAGAGTGCCCTGGCAGGATGCAGCTTTGGTCCTTTGTTGCCCCACTCCCCCCAATAACTTCATAAATCAAAGCGTTTGCTCAGTCATTTTTAGAATTTGTTTGTTCTGCGAACTGCAATGCAAACGAATCCCCGGCCATCGCAACTCGTATGAGAATGTGAAAACCCCGAACGCTACCAGATTTTTGTTGTACTTTCCACCCGCCAACACACATTTTTCCCCCCATCCCTTTGCCAGGCTGCCCTTTGTTTTTATTCCCGGGGGAAATTGGGGGTATGATGGTACTATATTTTATTTCTACAAGCATAATATTCTAGCATTTTTAGAAAAATTAAGGGAAACTAGATTACAATTTAATTTCATAAATAATAAGAATGATTTCTGTTTTAGTTTAGTTTATAATATTAACTATAAGTATTTTCTTTTTGATTCTAACAATGAAGTTTTTCTTCTTGGAAAAGTTTTAACTTTCATATTTTACTTGTGCAGCTCTTGTTGGTGTATTGTTGTAACTCACCAACGTTAATTTAAAATATAATATTCTTGAAAAGCTTAACTAAAAATTTCATAAATATTAAGTATAATTCTTACTTAAATTTAGTTTATAATAAAATATATAGGTATTTTCTTTTCGTTTTGTTTTTAATTTAAATTAATTTGTTGTAAACTGAGTATTGGTGTATTGTTGTAACTCTAAATCATTGCAAACTTTTTGGCTTTCTATTTTTACTTTCAACCTATAGATATAATGAAAAAATTTTAGATAATGGGCAACCCTAAGTCGACATCATTTCAATTATAAACACACCTCTCAGCTGCAGTCTCTGCTCTTTGTCCTGTCCCATTGTTGTTGTTGTAATTGCTTTGGCTGTGTGTGTGTGTGGCAGTTTTTTCTCCAGTTTTTATTTTGTTCTGTGTTTTTCTTTTTTTTTCGCTCTGTACCTTTAGCTGGAATGTTTGCCTGGCTGTTTGCTAGATGTTCGTTTGCTGGTTTCCTTGGCATTTCCCATTCGGCGTTTCACCATTTTGCGCATTTCCCTTTTAGCCTTTTCAGTGATTTAAATTACAATTGTGGTGGAGGAGAGGAGAGCCAGAGACCAGAGTCTGTTCATCGATGTGTCGCCTGTGACATTGTCATTTGTTTAAGCTTTATTAATGGTTTTTCCTGGCTTTGTGCAAAATGGCAGAGGAGAAACTAGTAGGCGAAATGTGGCAAAAGCTGCCCCACCAGCTTGTAGGCAACACTTTTTGTCCTCGTGGAGTGCTCTCTAATTAGTGCTTGTTTACGGGGGGCTGAGAACTCTTGACAGCCGGCGCCAGCGCCTTCAAGTATGCAGCAAGTTTTGCAAAATACGATTTGCATATTAAACCGAAAATGGGGAGGTGGGTAGGTGGGGTGGACCTGGTAGGCAAACTCATTGAAATTGAACGGAAATTTTGCCGCCCAAGTTGAGCGAAAGTTGGTACAACTTTTCCTTTTTCCTTGTTTTTTTTTCATGTTTATGGATTTTTTATTTTTTTGCTGCTGTTGTTCCGCTAGCCACTCTTGCCTTTATTCCGTATTGCCCCGTTGTTTAGCTTCGTTCGCTTTCTATTTGCAGATTATATTTTAGCTCCTCCATCTCCAACCCGCATTTTATTTACACGCTCGCTTTGACTTGCTTGTGGAACAATGAATGTCACTTTGGTCTAGACCCCAGACATGGCCCTCGGCGTTGCGGTTCCTGCGAGTTCCTTTTTCCGTCGACGGGGTTTTTTCTTTTTTTTCAAGTCGGAAAAGGTATACCCTAACCAGATGTCTTAGTTTTCATTCAAAAAATGATTAATATTTAAGCAGCAGCAACAAAGAGGTGTTTTTTAAGTTAATTTATGTTATTTAAAAATGTTTTATAATTTTTTAAAAAGTTTCCAAAGGGTCTTCGTTATTTTTCAATTATTTTTTAACAACTTTAGCACTTAAAAAAAAATATTTAAAAAATACATTTAGCATGAAAACCTTTTGCTTAAAATTAAAAAAAAAAAAATTATTACAAGGTCTAGATTAAGTTTTAAATTAAGTTTTTAAATTATATTTTAAAAATAAATTTAGCATGAAAACTAATTGATGTTTGGTGCTAACTTAAGATTTTTTAACATTCTTGGCTTGTAATTATTTTATTTGGATTGAAATTCCTATTTTAAAAGCCATTATTCAATTGAATCATAATTTTAAATATATATATAGCCTAAAAATTAATTAACTTAAGGTTTTCCAGTCCCAATTATTTGTTTCTTTAAAGTAAAATTATTTTTATTAAATTTTTTGCTAAATAAAAGTTATATTTTTAGATCCCTTAAGGACCTAGAAATCCTTAAATATATATAATATATATTTTTTGGGGCACTTTCCGCTTATGATTGAGTGAACCTGCTGCCTCCACCCTCTCTCCCCTCTAGGTAGAGTAATCGCCTCAAATATTTTCGGGTATAACTTTTGTTTGGTTCCACAGTATGTGACCTGACCCACCCGGGGGGGTCCCACTCGTGAAACGGGGTAAGCTTATAAGTTTATAAAGTTGCGGATGGACGCACGTGTCGTCGTTTCGTTTGCTTTTTCCAATCCCTCAACTCAACTCAACTCAACTCAATTCGACGCTGACCTTTTGTTGTTTGACTGGGGGTCACCCGGTGACCACTCCTGTTTCCGGTTCCAGAAAAAGGGATTACATTTTTGCGGCTCAAAAAGAGAGGAGAAACGGAGACCCTTCCTTTCCCCCCTGTTATCTTTGCAAGCAGACTTATCGCATTACGCATACGCACTGTGGTCCCCCAATACGTCCTATTTATGGTCGTTTTACAAAGCCAAAGCGTTAATTAAGCAGCTTGTTACTCTTGAGGATGTGTGGAGGAGTTTCCCTAAAGTGAGTGTGTGTGTGTGTGTTACTCAATCGATTAGTTAGTCAATCGATTATTCATCGAGTTTGGTAATGGCCAAAATCCCTAGCAGCACAAAAGCCCCCAATTAAGTGCCTGTAATTGCAGTTGGCAAACTTTTAATATGAGTTTGCTGCTTATATTTTAAATGTATTGAAGCTTTAATTAAAAAATAATACAACGTAATGAATAAATAAGAAATAAAGGAATTAAATCTATTATCTATGATGAAAGATATTTTTTGCCATATAGAAAAAAATTCAGGAAAAGTTTATTTAAAAAATTTGATTTATATGAAAACTTTTTTATACCAACAAAAAATTGTATAAAATAGATAAAATCGATAAAAGTGCAATAAAATCGATATTTATCGATATTTTTATTGTAAAAATGTCTTACAAACTGATATTAGATTTATTTTTGGCTTTTATATATTTTTATCTATTTTATAAGATTTAGTTTTTGCTATTAAAAAGTTTTCATATAAATCATTAATAAATTTTGCAATAAAATCAATATTTTTAGTTTTTTTTTATTAAAAAATTATTATACAAGCCAATAATATATTAAATTATATTATTTAAATAAATATACATTTTTGATATTGCAAAAATTTCTTAGAAGGTAGATAATAAATTTCAAGAAAATAAAATCGATTAAGGTCAGAATTAATTTGTATTATTTTCTTAGATCTAATTCGGGCCTTAATAGATTTTTTTGTATTGCAAAAATTGTTTAGAAAATAGATATAACGATTTTGTATACCCAAAACATCTTTTAAAATATATAAGAAGTTTAATTTTACCCTTAACTATCGATAATCAGTTATTATTATCTGGTTAATTAATCCCTTGGCTTACCCTGAACCTGCCTCCATCCTCTTTCAAGCAAACAATAATGATGAGGATGATGATGTTGCCACCCACTTTCCACACCCACTCCTCCACCAGGGCTACTCCTCCTGCCTCAGCGGGCTTATTATGCAATGCATTTAACTAATAATCTCAGCCGGTTGCCTTCGTGGCCTGCTTGCTTGTTCCTGGCCAAGTGCAGCTCAGAGTGCGGCTTACTTGGGGTTTTGCCTTTCGAAACCCAAACAAGTCCGTCCTTTCTAGGCAAAAGGGGCTCCCTAAGTCCTTCTCCTTACACCTCTCCTTCTCTCTCGTTCGCTGCTCTCACAATGAAAATCGCTGAAATGCCTTGCCAATTTTATAAACAACAATGAACAGGCAAAAGTGTCGTTGGTGTTGGCCAATACCGGGGGGGTGGCGGGTCGAGGTGAAAAAGGCACTTCCTCCATGGCTCCATGCTGCTATGCTATGGCCTGGGTCTCACATTTTCTGCATTATTCTGCTTGTTAAACAGCTGACGATGGTGATGGTGGTGTTGCTGGTGGTGGCCTTTGACTGGCGACGCCAAAAAACTACCGAAAAATACAACAACAAAAGGATCTCTCTCGCTAAAAAAAAACACAACAGAGAAATGCAGAGCAGAAACAAAAAAATAATGGCTTGACTTTCAATTGCACAATGACAACAACAATAACAGCAGGAGTAGGAGCAGTAGCAGCAGCAGGCTCAGGATCAGGAGCAGCAGGACGACAAGCCAGCACCATTGGCAATCAACAAACAACAGCAGAGGCAACGCCGACAACAATAAAAGGCACAACCAGTGGGGGGAGGGGGAGGGCAGGCTGAGGGGGGGTAGGTGGTCGGCAGCAGGTCCTGTGGCGGGGACATCAAAATCAATTCAAGTACGGAAACTGCTGCAGTTGTACAGTTGAGCGGCCTGGACACAGAGGCTGAAAAAGTGACGGCAAAAAAAAAAAGGAGAAAAAAACAGCAGGACAGGCAAGGGAAAACCAACACTGTGCTTAATTGTTAAATTAAGATTAAATTTAAAATTAAATTAAGTTCAAATTTAAATAATAATACAAGACAAAAACTATGTTAAATATATATTTTTTAAATTATTTAACAAATTTTAAATATAAATATATTATTTAAATACAATTATCGATATATAAAATTAAAAAAAAAAAGGGAATATAAATATATAATTAAAATACCAAATAAAAAATAAAATAATTCAAATTACTTCAATTTTCGATTTTAATTTATTTATTTTTAGAATTTTGTAGAAAAAAAAAATTATTTTAATTAAAACATTTTTCGATTCGAAATTCTTAAAAATTATTAAAATCCTTAAAATTATTAAAATCCTTAATATTTATTAAAATCCTTAAAAATTATTAAAGTCCTTAAAAATATTAAAATTGTTAAAAAAATATTACAAAATATTAAAATCCTTAAAATGTATTAAAATTCTTTAAAATATTAAAATTATTAAAATTCTTAAAAACTATTAAAGCCCTTAAAAATTATTAAAATCATTACAAATTATTAAAATTCTTAAAAATTAATAAAATTCTAAAAAATTATTAAAATTTTTAAAAATTAATTAAATTCTTAAAAATTATTAAAATTCGTAAAAATTATTAAAATCCTTAACATTTATTAAAGTCCTTAAAAATTATTTACTTTTAGAATTTAAAATCTATAAATATCATAATTTAAATTTTCGATTTTGATCGACTTTAATCGATTTATTTTTAGAAAAATCGATTCACTGAAAATTTTCAATATAAAACATTTTCAGTTATAATATATAATATTCTTTTAAATTTCCCCATTTTCATTTAGCTTTTCATTTCGCTCAGTGTTTGCAAGTTATTCCCGGAAAGGATTCCCATTGTTTTAACGGGTTTTGCTGTGGTTGTTTTGCCGTTGAGCAGCAGCAGGCTCTGCAGAATATGCATCGATATAAATGAATTGGTGGAGTTGGACACAAAAGGATGGACACGCGTAAATCCAGGACCAGCGACACAAAAGGATGCCGAAGGATGCAACCGCAGAGAGCATGAAAATCTACTTTGAATTTAGATGGAAGCCGAAAAAGAGGACTACGAAAACTACAAAAAAATTTAAATAATCATTATTATTTTACAGTAATTTTCGAATTTTCTTTCAATCAAAAATAATCGTAAAAAAGGATTATTGAGTATCCTTGGCTTCAGTTACTCATCACAGCTCATTCCCAAACCCGAACAGGTTTGGGTCCCAAAAAAAAAGGAAATCAATTCAAATTAGATGAAAATTATAGTTGAAATTGCTAGGAGGCCATCCTTGCCTTTCCTTCCATCCTTCTTTTGCTCTCCATCGCCCACTACTCCTCCTGCTCCTGCTTCCCTTCATCTCCGCATTGACCAATCTGATTAACACTTTCCAGCGAGGGGCAGATAAAGAAATCGATTTGCCAACACCCACGTAATCAGGGTGGCCGGAATCGGAATCGGAATAGGAATCGACATCAGAATCGAATCGGAAGCGAGGGTAAAGGAGAAAGCGAGAGCTGGTGACTAGCGGATGACTCGCTGACCACCAGTTGCCCATTTGGTGGCCACGAACTGATTACAGTCTAATAAGTATGCGTGGGGCGTGACCGAGGGCCCTTTGTTAATAGGTCTCCAAAGGGTCACTCGCATACACACGCACACTCGCACACACACACACTCACATTGCGGTCGTAAAAGGGGCGGATTTGGTTTTGGGAAAAAAAAACTCCAACAGGGAATTCAAATTGAAGGCCACAAAACGAAATCTTAACAATAAAATGAGTTCAAAAGTTACGCAACAACTAAACAAATGGCAGCTCACACACACACACACCAAGCATAAAGATGCACTGGTAAAAATATTTTTAGCTTTAAATATGTAATTTAAAAATTAAATCAAAAATTTAACAAGTAACCAATTAAAAATAATTAAGTAAAAATATTTTAAAAAAAATTTAACAACCATTTTAAATTAATAATTAATTTAATTATTATTATTATTTAAACTCAACAAATACTTTATCGGGAAATTAACATTACCAATACTTTTTTTTACTTTACTTTTTATAATAAATTCACCAAATAATTGAATATATAAAATTTAACAATAATTTGTTGTTAAATTTATTGGTAAATTCAAAATAAAATTCAACAATAAAATTACAAAAATCAAAAACCCATATAAAAATTACAAATACAAAAACAAATTCAATAAAAAAGTGAAAAAATTATTCACCAACAAATGTAATATAAAATTCAACAACAAATTTAATAAAAATAAATATATGTTTATAAAATTTAAGAACTCGAAAAAAAAAAATTGAAAATAGAAAAAAAAATATAAAAAATTAAAAAAAAAAATAGAAAATTCAATATTAGTTCAATAATACCATTATCAACAAATGAAATTTAAAATTAATAATAAATTCACCAATACCTTTACCAGTAAAATCTAGAAAATCTTTACAGATAATACTAAACAAAAAAAAAAGTCATCAATAAAATATTATTATTATTACGATACCATTAGGATTCAGTGAATGCTGCTCCATTGAGTTCACCAACAAATTAACCAATAATACCAAATTTCAGTTAAATTTTCTCTCTGTGATCTTATACACTTTGCTCCCCATTTTGTTGTTTGGGGTACAGTTTGGCATTTTGATTTTGATGTGTTCATTTGCACTTGTCCTCACTCCCACCGATGATAAATTAAATTTAAACTGATAATAAAAAAAAAAGAGAGAAATTTACGAGCCAATAAGACAGGGAGTTGGCCTTGAGAGGGTGGGTGGGTATTCTTTGGGAAGTGAACCCTTCGGCCTTTCGCCACACAAATAAATAATAACAAAAGGGCCAAACAACACAGACAACAACAACAACAACAACTGACAGCAAAGGAGCAGCAGCAGGAGCAGCAGTAGCAGCGGCAGCAACTTCAAGTCCTGACAAAAGGATGTGGTGGCCAAGGAAAGGGCGCGCAAGGTTAGAGGAAGAATGGAAGCAAAACCAAGATAAGGACAAGACAAGTGCAGTGCGAGATAAACTTAACAAACGAAGTCAACAGCAACCAGACAGGCATTGGGGGGTCTGGAGGAGGAGGAGGAGCAAGAGGAGCAAGAACAATGGCATTGACAATGTTTAGCACATGAGCCAGGAGCAGCAGGACCACGGCCAGAGCACCACTAAGGCAAGGGAAAATAAAAATAAACGAAAAAAAGGAGCTAAAATGGAGCTGAATAGCAGGAGCAGCTGGGTCGTGGGTTACAGCTTTTGCCATAACAACAGATTCCAACTGCTTAGTGGATACTTATCCCAGCAGCAGCACATACACACACACACATACACACAGATGTCCTGATCCCCGACAAACAATCAAACGTTAAGGTATATTACGTATACGCAATACGTATACGTAATGTTTGCTTAACGTGAGCGAACGTAGCGACAAAGAGATTAGAAATCACACACAAAGAGAGCACACAGCCAGCCAAATCCGACTTCAATTTAAGCTTTTGTCAGCGGGAAAGAAAGCTATAAAGGGAGAGGGAGATATAGGGAGAGAAAGAGATAGAGGAGAGAGACAGAGAAAGCAGGAAGAGTGGGACGAAGGAGTTCCAACAAATGGAATTAAATTTCCCACTTACCAAGTCACTGAAGGGAGAACTAATCTGGTTAGACTCAAGTCTAATAGAATTTTCTTTGGCTCGCCTGCTGTTCTCGCTAATTGATTTAAATCGGTTTTTCTCTTTCTCAAACTCCTTAATTTGTTTCAATCGAATGGGTTTTTAATTATAGTTTTATTTAATGTAAACAGTGGGTATTATTTATTCAAAGAATTTATATTCTTTCGTTTGCGAAATAATCCCAATCCTGGGTTTTGTGTTTTTAATTTATTTGGAAATATATTTGTAGTTTAAGTATTGAAAATGTTTACGTATATCACCCATTAAAATAAAATCAACAATTCAACAATGTAAGAAAAACGAAAAGTTCATCAATTAAAATTAATTATGTAATATAAGATATAAGAGCTATACATTTAACAATAATTTTGGCAAAGAATTAAAAAATGTATCAAAAATTTCACCATAAAAATATATCTAATAATTTCACCAATAATTTTAACAACTTTACTTTACCAGGAATTAAATCAAGGAATTTAAAAAATAAATTTACCAATAAATTCTTCAAAAAAATGCAATACAAAATTATACTATTCAACTATTTATATAAAATTATTTTTCTATAATTATATTATTCTATAATTTTATTATTCTATAATTGTATTTTTCTATAATTATATTTTTCTATGAATAGTTTTATTTAATATAAAAATTTGAAAATTATTAAAGAAATCAAAAAAAAACCCTATTAAAGAATAATTTAAATCCCTATATGTTTAGTAAACCCATTATCTGCTTATAAACCCTTTTTAGTTTTATGTTTTTCATTAATTTGTAAATAGTTTCTACCCAAATATATTTGTATTTAGCCTACCTATTTATCTCTCCAACATTACGCCCTTAAATTAAACTTAACCCATCTTGCCATTATCCATTTTGTATTCCTTTGAGTTTCCTTGTTTCATCATCATTTATTTTCGTCCTGCGTTTTTTGGTTTCTTTTTTCGTAGTAATTAAATATCTGTTTTAATTTACTTATTCTTCCAATGAGCAGCCCTGTCCAATTATTCTGTTCGATCAGTATTTTATCTTCACTTTCTCTCCCTTTCTTTCTCCCTCTCTCTTTCACCGTCCCCCTCTTTCTCTTTCGTTTTCACCAGCTGACGCGTTATCCTTCTTCAGGGGCGCCGAAAAGTATGCTAAATGATTTCATTTAACCAGCAAATGACACCGACACCAACACAACAATACAACAATACACCACACACACACACAGGACCTACAAGGGCGCCAGATGCGAATACGAATGGCGGCGAAAACGAATGTAATTGCAGCAAATGAATAAATGAGGCGAGGCAGACGAAGGCCACCGTATGGGGTGGCGGCCAACATACCAACCCCCTCCCAACATCTCTCCATGTGTGTGGCTTCAATGCAACGCATGTTTTGCCGCTTATTGCCCCGACAACAACAACAACAACAAGAGTAACAGCAGCAGACAGCAGCAGCAAAAAAAAAAAATAATAAAAAAAAATTATGAAGGAAAATGAATGAAAGACACTGAGACTACGAAAAAGTAAGAACAAAAAAGATACTGTGTAAAAAAAATTAATTTAAATAATTTGTAAGGTGTTATAATGAAAGAATAGTGCAGAAAGAGACAGCTATATGTAGTACTAACTTGGTATTTTTTTTGTATTTATTTTTAAGAAGTCACACTTGATTCCTTTTTAATTCTAATAAAATCATAATTTTACAAGGGTTTTTGTATTTTGTTTAGTATAACATGATGGTTAGCTTTCACCGAAAAGCATATACCTTTCGAATACATCTCGAGTGGCGGGGTATAAAAATGAAAATGAGCAAATGTAAGCACAGTCTCTGCCCCATACACCATATCCCATATACACCTCCTTCTCCTTTTCCAGCTCCACCTCCTCCTCCTCTGTTATATCCGCCTGATCCCGGCGCTATCCTGCCATCCTGCCATCCGGCGTTCTGTTCTCCTCTCCCCGGGTGCTTCATAAATTCAAATTTGATTTTCATGTTGATTATGATGCGAGAGAGATGCGCAGATGATGATGGAAATGAAGATGGCAAATGGCTGTGGAGAGGAGGCCTCGGAGATGGAGCCACAATCAGAGCCAGAAATATACATGCATATACGCACACGGACACGCAGGCTCCTGATTATTATCCTGCGAGTGTGTGTATGGTGACTCTGTTGCTTGTGTTTTGCATTCCACTTGGATTTTTATTTAAGCTTTTCTATCGTCCCCGTCTCGTCGTCGTCGTCGTTTGCTTTTACGCTTTCCGTTTACGACTTTAACGAAAACTTTTTGGACTAGAGACAGAGAGAGCCTTTTTATGAGTTTGGCCCCAGAAGTGCCTCATTTTGGCCAAAATATACATGCACACACATGCACAGACACGCAAACACACGCACAGTTACCTCTGCCTCTTGTCAAATGTGTCATTTTCAACGAAATCTATTATTAAGTGACATCAGTTGCGATTTCCCGCAAGTTGCCTAAACATAATTGATGAAACAAATTCATCAAAGCCAAGGATTATGAGGATTTCAAGAGGTTATCTCTATGAATAAATACAAGTGTCTTGAGGAACTTATTACATTCATTCACAATTTCAAAAATAATAAACGCTTTTCAACAATAGAACTTTGACCCATTTCCCATCTTTCCCTTACTTTGTTTCCTTTTTAAAACTGATTGCTTTTGCTTATTTCCCGATTCAGGGAAATGAACCCTATTTTTTGGGATAAACCATTTCGTTTCATTTCAGCAAAATCTCTGCACTGTCTGACCGCCTGCCAGCAAATGGCCAAGACAATCAAACGTGGCCATAAAGTCAACAGACTTTATTACGGCCCTCCAAGCGCCACTCAGTTGCATCGTTAGCGCGGTTAATGCCCAAAAGCGGCAGCGATGACGGCGATGACAGCGTTGCATTCCCCATCTCCATCTCGAAAGCTGCATCTCTGGCCATTTTCCCCAATACCAATCCTCGTAGCACTTAGGCCAAAAGGATACACACACACACAAGCGAATGGCAGGCGACATATGGACGTCATCGGTTTGGAGGATAGGGGGTAGGTTCTCCGCCATAACAGGGCGACTGGCGGCAGCTGCTGGCGACACATTCACATTCACAATTCGCCAAACAGACGTCCGTATTCCGTATCCGCATCCACATCCGCATCCACATCCACATCCGCATCCTCATCCACATCTTCATCCTCCTCCGCCTGCGCATTCGCTTTGAAGGAAACCGGAGATAAAAGACGCCGCTGCTTGCCTTTCGTCCTGTCTGTCCTGCTCGTCGTCCTGGCCATAGCCCCTACGCACCAACGTTGTATATTCCCCCGTAAAATTCTCAATTCTCAATTACAATTGTAATTGTAAAGGGCAATAATTCGGTGCAGCGGCATAACAAAAACAAAAAAGGAAGGGAAAGCATTCCGTTTACCAATTTCGGATGCCCTAACCACCCAAAAGGGTAGTTCTTTTAGGGGAAAAGGTTTTGGTTCTACAGAAAATGTATGAAATTTTATATACAAAATGATATGTATATATAAAATTATTTACAAAATTATATACAAAATTATATGCAAATTATATACCATATTATATGCAAAATTATATACAAAATTATATGCAAAATTATATACAAAATTATATGCAAAATTATATACAAAATTATATGCAAAGTTGTATATAATTATTTAAAAAAAAATCCATCAAAGGACCTTTTAAACTAACTTAAAGATCTTTAGCACTTTCTTACTCACAAAAAAAAAGGGTATTCCCTCTTCTGCTACCATTTTCTTAGTAAACTTGGTCCTGGCAAACCAACAGGTGGACTCGCATCCGGTGTCATAACAACCAGCGGAGGAGGCGAAACAA
The DNA here is from genome assembly GCA_008042715.1 of Drosophila bocki. Taxonomy (NCBI): domain Eukaryota; kingdom Metazoa; phylum Arthropoda; class Insecta; order Diptera; family Drosophilidae; genus Drosophila; species Drosophila bocki. Next base: position 12,891 of record VNJY01002959.1, read on the forward strand.
AGGACACTACTGGCCCCCGGGAAAATGGGAAACTCTGGCTAAATGGCGAGCCGTTGACAGCACCCGTCCGGCTGTTATTGAAATTTTTCGAACGTATGTCGTTCGATTGGTCGAATTGCAGAGAGAGAGCCAAAGTCGAGAAAGTAAATGGTGGTGGGGGGCCTGCCTGGCCAGCGTGGCCATTAAGTATGCAACAAATTGCAGCCATCCAGAAGGAGGTGGCTGGCTGTCGCCAGGACAGCGGCAATTGGCAATTGCGAAATGGCCGCAGCTGGAATGTAATGAGCGGTGTTTCGGGGGAATTTCCAGAAATTGAATGAAAATCAAAAGTCAAAGGGAAAGTGAAGCAGCAACAAGAGTCCTTTCAATTAAAGCGGGAAAAATATCCTGTAAAAACCAAAGAGAGAGAGAGAGTGTGTGTTATGAACACGAATTTCATATTCACAAAGTCCAGGCAAAAGGGTAAATCATGCATTTTATGACGATCCACCACCCACCCCCTTGTTAACCTTCCCCCCCACCCTCAGCAACTAAGAAAAATGTTACCCGACTGTACCTAAAAATGGAATCGAATTGATCAACTGGGAATGCCCAACACCCGCCGTTCTATGTCCTCCTTTTGGCTGTCCCCGCTGCTGCTCTCAAGGTAAACCAGCCATAAACTCGACATAACCTCACATAAACTTGAAAAGAGAAGAGTGTTCTACCTTAAAAAAAAAAAAAAGGACCCAAAAACGGAGCAAGGTGGAGCGAAACGAGGCGACGGCGACCCTCGTAAAGCAGCTGTTGCTCCAGTGCGTGGCGTGTCCTTGCCACACACTACACAACTCACACCTATGGCCAAAGGCACACAGAGAAAAATTTGAAGAATTTTAATGATTTAATTTTTATTATTTAATTTTAATTATTTAATTTTTATTATTTAATTTTTATTATTTAATTTTAATTATTTAATTTTAATTATTTAATTTTAATTATTTAATTTTAATTATTTAATTTTAGTTATTTAATTTTAATTATTTAATTTTAATTTTTCAATTTTAATTATTTAATTTTACTTATTCAATTTTAATTATTTAATTTTAATTATTCAATTTTAATTATTTAATTTTAATTATTTAATTTTAATTATTTAATTTTAAGTATTCAATTTTAATTATTTAATTTTTAATTTAAAAACTATTTAAAGAAATATACATTTAAATTTACGGTTAGCTCTATGGATCTTCTAAACTTGTAAATGAAATTAACTAAATTATTGTCTTAGTCTGGTTAGGTATATATATTTTTCTTTCAGTGCTGAATATGGGAATAATGTAAAGGTTGGGGGGAGAGGCAGGGGAGAGAGACGTTGGCCGCCGCAGAAGGCAACAAAATTCAATTTACTATGCGCGCTTTATGGCCGATTCCAGCCGTGTGCTTGTGTGGTGGGCAAAAGGGCAACCTCTCTGGCATCCTCATCCTAACCTAACCCAAGTTTATGGCCAACAGAGCTCCAGTCAGCTTCTAACTCCTGCTCTCTGCTCTTGCTACCGCCTGCCCCCGCAGACAAAAGTAATTACAAGTGTTTGCTTATTAAGTTCCATGGCTCATTAGGCGGCGACGATAAACGACGCTGGAAGAGCAGCAATCACCATGTGATCTACCACGCGGGGGCAAAAAGGACATGGGCTGGGGGATTTTGGGCGAGTGGCAGGACACCGCGGGCCATCGACACCGCATTAAGCCAACAGGCAACATCATCATCAGTAGAGAAGCAACCCAACCAGTGCTGTACTAACAACAGTTGAGTTGGAAATAATAAGTTAAATGTGGGGAAAAGTTAAGGAAAAAAATGGGTTTATTTTATAAAGAATAAGGGGAGTTTTTCTTATTTAAAAAATTATTTTTTTAATTATTAAAAAATATAAATTCATAAAAAATTTTATAAGAAAATGTCCCTCTAAATTAACAAAAAAAATTAATAGGGTTTTTTAAATATTAAAGAATATTTTTCATATTTAAATATTTCATTCTTACCAGAATATTCTTGAGGAAAATGTGTAATTTGAAAGTAAAATCACTTTACCTTAATTTTTATATATTTTATAATTGGTTTTCCTTAATTATTTAATACCTGCAACAAAAATAAATTTAAAATTAGTTTTTTTAGTACTTTAAATAAATACATTCCTATCAAAATAAAAAATAAGATGTCATAAAAAATTTTAACTTTATTTTATATTCTATTTAATTTTATTTGAAATATTTATTACATAAAACCCAGTAGAATATATATATTTAATTTTAATTTATAATTTTTTATATAATTTATAATTTCTTATATATATATATATATTTTTTTTTTTTGTAATTTATACATTTTTTTATAATTTATAATTAATTCTTAATTAATATGTAAAATTATACAAATAAAATTTCTTATTCTATTATTATTTATTACCTAATTCTATTTTATATTTAATATTAATCTTTAGAAAACCCAAAGAATTTATGGCAACTTGCCAGCTCTGACATCAAGAAGGACCCAAGAAGCAACAGGAGACTTCTACACGGCCGCTTAAGCCCGAGTCGCATTATTTAATTGTCAGTCTTAGTGCGGGGATTACTGTACTAATTTTTTCACCCTCAGCCCCAACAGCCCCGAGGACCAGTTCTGACCTTCCGCCCACCTCAGCCCGCTCCACTCCCCCTCCATATGTGTGTGTGTCTGCCAAAAGAGAGACTAAGCCGGGTCGCTTGTTCCGCGCTGTGGCCATTGGCAATCAGCGAAATTGTAAAACCGTTAACAACACGGCCTGGCCGAGAGTACTACCTGGTTTGGAGGTGGTTGGGTCAGGGGGGTTTGGGCTTTGGCTTTGATTTGATGACCAAATTTTGTGGCCGCCAGTCGAAAATTGGACCATCAACAGGGAAAATGCAGGTTTCAGTTTTCAATTGCTACCATTTATTTTCTGTGACAGATTTTAAGTCGGGTTTAGGAATGGAGATTTAAGCAACAAAATGAGATAAATAATGGAGGAGAATAATTAAGAAATATCAAAGAAAGAGAGGAGAGAAGATGAAGAGAGAGAAAGGGAAGCTATTGTCGCTATAAGGTCAACGGATTCATTATGGACTTTCAAGTCTTTAAATAAATAAATACTAATAAATAAATATTAATAAATAAATATAAATTTAAATCAAATAAACTTTATTTTAATTAAAGGAAATTAAAGGAAAATTCTAGGGAAATTGTTTGGCTTTTAATAAATTTAATTAAATATTATATTATATTATTATTAATATGATAAAATTAAAAACTATTAAAATCTTTATAAACTATTAAAATCCTTATAAACCATTAAAATCCTTATAAACTATTAAAACCCTTAAAAATTATTAAAATCCTTAGAATTTATTAAAATCCTTAAAAATTATTAAAAAACTATTAAACTATTAAAACCCTTAAAATCCTTAAAATTATTAAAATTCTTAAAAACTATTAAAACCCTTAAAAGTTATTAAAATCCTTAAAATTTATTAAAAAATTAATATTAATAAATAAATATTAATTTAAATCAAATAAACTTTATTTTAATTAAAGGAAATTAAAGGAAAATACTAGGAATATTGTTTGGCTTTAAATAAATTTAATTAAATATTAATTTAAAACAAATGCAATATAGATTATTTATATATATTTAATTAATATTAATTTGAAACAAATAAATTATAGTTTGATTTAAATCAATATTTAATTGAATTTATTTAAAGCCAACAAAGATTGTCCCTAGATTTTTCCTTTAATTTCTTTCCAATTTGAAAATCTTCAGTCAGGTCACACCTAATCCCATCTGCTTTCTGCCCATTTCAATTTTCTTCTTCACTTCCCGTCACTTGACCCTTTCATTCTTTTTCAGCATTTCCTTTTGCCCGCCGTCACCCGCCCCCCGCCTACCTCCTGCCTTCTGCCAATTACCAATTAAGCTTTGCTTAAAGCCCAATTAATACCCTCTCTCTGATTACCCGCCCCCATTGGGCAGCCCCCTCTGGGCAGCGTCGTCGCCGCCGTCGCCGTCATCACCATCATCAATGCAATTATTGACAACAAAGCTGGGCGCTGTGCCAAATCCCAGCCAGAAGCGGCAATCGACTAACTGGGGGCGACGACGGGCCACTCCAAGTCATCCAATGGACACGACGACACATGGAGGGAGCATCATCTCCTGGGGGGTGGTGGCTGTGGGGCCTGGGTGGGTTTGGTGGCAGCAGCAGATTGGGAGTGCTGATTGGGAGTGGGGATTTGCCACACAATACCAAAAATGGAGCTGATGCTGCTGCAGCTGCAGCCCGATGACCCACGGCATTTCATCTAACCGAAAATTGGGATATAAACTAGGTAATTAGGTTATGAAATAAATTTAAATAATATAGTTATATAAGAAAAGCTATATTTTTTTTTTTTAAGATTTCTGTAAACGTTTGAATCTTAAATCTTTCTTGATTGAAAATTAATTCATTTTTATATGGAAATTGTGGCAAACATTCGGTTTAGCATGAGCTGGTCACACTATTCGATCGCTCTATTAAGAACTACTTTTATATATCTCTCAGTAGCTCTCCCTAAAGAGAGAGAGTATTATTACCTCTTCATCTTCCGACTTTATATGTTATATTCTAGACTTTTGCCTTTTCTAGACTCTTCTCTCTTTCTTGACTCTCTTGATTAGTGTGACCAACTCTGGTTATTATGTAACTTACAAGAAGTATCCAATTTACAAGCCTATAGCCTTTTTTTTATTTATTTCTATTATTTCTACTGTTCTTTCTATATTATTTAATTATTCTATTATTGCTAATATTCCTTATATTTTTTTAAATTATTAAATAAATAGTTAAATTAGCAATAATTACACATTATTTACTCTCACTGTAAGCATCCCTGTTGGCGTTTTCAATTGGTCCTTTTTGGCTGTGGGGGTGTTGGGCATTTTGGTAAGTGAAAAATTGGTCACTGATTAAATTCAACACGTTGTGGGATTAACTAACTTGTTTTTTATTTCTCGCCGCCGAAATTGTGTTGTTAACTTTTGGGCCTTTTGAAAAACCAAGAAATAAAAGAAAACAGACGACGGACATATCCCAGCCGCAGACCAGCAATTACACCAACCCAAGACAGCCTGGACACCCCGGAAAACTCCCAAAAAAAAAAAAAAAAACCCCTTGAAAAACCCTGTGGAACCCTCCCCCAAAATCCACCCAATCGACGCCCCTCGAGGCCTTCAGACAAAACACTCGCGCGATTCTCGACAGGCGCGAGCGTGGGCGAATTTTTTTTTTTTTTTTTTTCTTTAAAATTTTCCTCCAGGGCTAGTCAACAAATGTCCCTGTCAGCCCCTTAGCGCCACTCCCCCCTTTTGGTGCCCCCACTGTTGCGTCATTAGGCAGAAGAAAAAAAAAAAAAAAAAAGAAGAAGAGCAGAAAATTATTTCCAAGCCTCGAAGATGGTCATACCCTTTGTGTTTATAAGGTTAAGCCTAGGCTTACTTAAAATATTATTTAAACTATTATTTTAAGCTTAAAAATGAAGAATAAAACAAGAACTAGGATTTCTTAATTAAAAACTAACAAGAAGTATAATCAAAGATACCCCAAAGTGTGTGTGTGTGTGGCAACCAAGAGAAGAAGGAGGAGGTGGAGGAGCAGAAGCTTGCCGCCGGCGGGGAATCGTTTTTGTTTTTGAAGTTTGCCCAACTGGAGCATCCGCGAAGGCTTCTGCCGGAATGGGAATGGCACTGGGATTGGGATTTGGATTAGGAATAGGAACGCCGCAAGCTGTAGTGGGCGTGGCTGGGGATGTGGCTGTGCGGTTGTCTGGAGCTGCTCAGCTTGGCTGCAATGCAGCGAGCGAGCGCAAGGCGGCCAAAAACCTGGCCAACAACTTGGGGCGACTTTTTGCACTCATTTCGCACGTTCAAACAATGGAGTTTTCGGGGGCGAAGGGAAACGCGCAGCCAGCGAAATGTAATTGTAGGAGAAAGAGGACACAGGCCATGGGACAGAAGGAGAGGGGGTGTGGGCTACAGGATATGGCCTAAGGATAGGGAAGTAGCTGTAGCTGTAACCAAGAAAGGAACCAAAACTGTGGCACGCAGCTAACAGGCGACAAACATTTTAGAAGTTTGTTGCGTTTTTAAATATAAAAACATATATATTTAAGTATTAATATTTATTATTATTTTGGAAAAAAATATTTATAAAAATGTATTTAATTTATAATTATTTGTATGTTGTGAAAAATATTGATAGCAATTTTTTGAATTATTAAAAAATATTTTAAATTGTTAATAAATATTTTCCAAACATAAAAACATTTATTACAATTTATTTAATTATTAATAATTATTATTATTTTGAGGAAATATTTATTACAATTTATTTTATTACATTTTAGTATTTATTTTTTTTATTTTTTTTATTTTTTTTTATTTTTAATATTATTCATTTATTATTACAATATTTTATACTTATTATTTTTATTAATTATTTAAATTATTATTTTTTTAAATATTAAATTCAGTAAGCAGATTTGTTAAATTAATAAAAACTAGCTGAAAACTATTTTCCGAGTTGAGATTAATGCTTTTTTGACTTAGTTATGACCGATTTAATTGCAAGGGTAGACAAACTTTGGCTACTCTTATTCCTTGTTTACAATAATTTCAAATTTAAAATATTTCAAAATTTTTTAAATATTATATTTTCTCAGAAATCTGGTCTACACTTTTATCTTTGTGGGCTGGGCTATTGTGGAAAGATACGTGGATACTTTGGATACCTTCTGGGTGCCGTGGCTTCCGGTGTGGACATAGGAGGTAAAATATCAGAGAAAGAGAGGGAGAAAGCGAAGGAGAAACAGAGAGAGAGAACGAGGCATAGAGGAGAGAAAGGAAATGCTGGAAAAACTGGGAGGAAAACGCAGAAGGCATTAGGGGCATCAGCCGCACACGAAAATACAGTTAGCTTAAAGCATTTCCCGTATTTTACTGTCACGGCCTCTGGTTTGTCTGTTTGTGTGTGTGTGTGTTGGTGTATTTGTGTATTGTTGTCCTTGTGTGTGTGTGCGTGTGCCTCTAGGGAGGGGGGGCGTGGCTGGATGGTGCTTTGGGGTTTCCTACTTGGTCGTTGTAAATTACTTGATTCGTTGTTGGAATTTAATTAACATTTTCCTAAGTTTTACTTTTTGAGTCTCTTTTTAGTAACTCCCTCTGGCTGTGTGTGTGTCTATTCCCTCTCTCTTTCTCACTCTCTCTCTCTCTCGCTGGCACTATCCTTCTCTTTCTGGCAATGACAGGCCTTTCATGCGGGCAGAGCCGACCCCCGGAAAACGCTTAGGAGTTGTTATGTTTACACATTCGAGCCGAGTCTGAAGCCTGAATGTACATTTTAAAGTGCAGATAATTGCGCGTGTAGACATAATGGATTTTCCGACTATTTATGTGGTTATTCCACACACACACAAGCATACACACTCCAGACTCTAGCAGTAAAAGTGTTCTGTATATTTTAGTGTCAAAAAATTGTTGAAGTTAACAAAAAAGGTTTTCAATTGAAGAGAACCAAAATAAAACACAATATTTGATGAGACAGCGGCTGAAATTCAATTTGGGGAAAGGGTTATAGCTATACCAATAACTTAAATTAAAAATTAAACTTATAAAAAGAAAACTTAACGAATTTCCTCGATAAATATGGGAGTTTATTAGACAATAAAGTTTTCATATTATCTCCAAACAAGCTAAGTTCGGCACGCCGAAGTTTGTATACCCTTGCAGTTTGCAAATAAATTGAATTAATCCTGCAAGGGTATAATGATTGATCCATTGAATATTAAGATTTAAAATCCACAAATAAAACCTAATATATTATAAATAATATTTTGATTTAATCTATCAACTTAATCAAGGAATCAAGGAGCGATCTGTTCCCGCAATTAGCTTTCTTTTATGTTTTAGGCAAAGTTTTCAAAACCCGATCGCTGCTAAGGGTGCTTTATGTTTATAAAATAATAGTTTTGGCTTTGACTTACCCGTATTAACGGACATTCTGTTGCCTTCCATATTCACACTGCAGACTTGGTTGAGATTCATCGATGATTAATTCCTTTGATTGCAGAGATTTTTGTTGTTTTTGCATGATTATCAATAGAGGTTGCACTATTCCAAGGGTCTTCCAGAAGGGTTGAGATAAACACATTACAGGTAAAGATGAGGGGAGGCGCGCACTGACTGAGATTCATCGCTGAATAGCTCCTTCGATTCCATATATTATTGGCGATTTTTCACGATTATTATTATATTTGGCAGAGTTCCATGAATTGGCACTTTTCCACGGTCATCCAGATCGGTTAGGATGGACACGTCACACGTAGACACGAGGGGAGAGAGGAAGACGCGCTAACTGAAGTTGCGGCGGCAAAGGTGCCTATATTAATAGGTAGCCAGAGGGAGAAAGCTTGATCGAGAGGGAAAGAGAGAGGTTGAGCTGAGAGCCGAGCTTAGAGCGGAGCTGATAATTTCGAGCAACGAACAAACACACACACTTGTATGAGAGCGAAGCTGCGAGCAGAGCTGAGAGCGTAGCTGCGAGCGTAGCTGCGAGCGAAGCTGAGAAGCTCAGCTCAGCTCTCAGTGTGCGCGCTCTCATACAAGTGTGTGTGTTTGTTCGTTGCTTTCAGCTCGGCTCTCAGCTCTGCTCGTAGCTCCGCTCTCAGCTCTGCTTTCAGACGCTGACGTGTTATTTCACTTGATCAACCTTTCTCCCTCTGGCTACCTATTAACATAGGCACCTCTGCCGCCGCAGCTTAAGTTAGTGCGCGTCTCCCCCTCTCCCCTCGTGCCTCCCCTCGCCCTCACTTGTGACGTGTGCATCTCAAGCCAATTGGATGACCACCGAAAAAGTGTTGCTTCGCTGGAAAAGTGCAAGTTCATAATACATATATTCATGCAAAAACAACAAAAATCTCTGCAAGCAAAGAAATTAAATAATGAATCCGAGCCCAGCCCAGTCTGCAGTGCGAAAATAAAAGGCATGTCCCGTAAAAGCGATCGGATCTTGGAAATAACTGCGGTAAGTCTATATAAATAAAGCTGTAAGAAACCTTTAAACTAATATTATAGAATATATATATACAATACATACGTATTACCAACATAATATTTTGCTAGTTCTAATTTTAGTTTTTCAAAAATTTTAGGAAAAACAATATCCAATGATTACTTTTATAAGAAGACATTTCCAAATAATTTAAAGCCTACTTTTGTGCGTTCCGTTCAAGAGAATTTCAAGCTTCCTTCTTGGACTCCTCCTGTGCAATATATTTAGGCACACTCCTTGCACTCCTTGGACACCAAGGATAGGCATAAATGCATAAACTTCCTGGCAATTTACAGGACAATCCCCGAGGACTGACCAAAAACCCAATTCCTGTGACAGCCTCCTACTCCATATGGATGGCAATTTCAAAGGGAATTCCAAATCAAGCTGGACAACAATAACAATTACAATGGCAGCCATTGCAATAGCAATAACAATAACAACAAAAACACACCAAAACAACGGCAAACAATTGCAGAATCATTTACATAAAACAAAAAACCAAAAAAAAAAAAACAGGAGAGAGACAATGCAAATAGAGTAAAATTAAGCAAATATAAATAAAATTGCTCAAAAAAAAAAACGCATCAACTGGAAAATGAAATGGAAACGTAAAGGATATATATGTATATATGCATATGTGTGTGGGCAGGATAATGCACATGTAGAAAATGAAATCAAATGCAATAAAATGCTCTGACATGGCACTTGCCCCCTTTTTTTTGTACTGACGATGATAATAAAACAAAATGATATCGGGTTGAAAAATCATATGAAATTGAAATGAACCAAATTGCATTTGGCCATTCAGGGATATAGGCATACTATATATGTATATAAATAAATGTATATAAATATATCCTTTCGGCTCACACGGCGTATGAGCAATGCGGGCAGCCATAATACCTAACCTAATGACTTGATTCCTGGCCTGCTTTTGTATTTTTTGAAATTACAAAATATATATTCTGTCACAAAATCAATGAGTTTTCTGGATTAAAGATAAATAATATATATATTTTATATATGTATATATATATATATGTGTAGTTTTGTAGGGATAATGACAGCATAAAGTACCTTAGTAAATCCTGCAATTGTTGACATATAAAAATGACAATGAACAATAAAAAAAAGTTTTTGTAAGGGGCTTAGGGTTTAACAGAAATTAAAATTGAAATTATAAAAGCGTAAATTTAGAAAAATAAATAAATACATAAGGAATATATATATTTATGTAAATAAATATACTAATATATAAAATGATAAATTTTAAGAATATTAAGAATAAAGGAAATAATAAATATTAATAATAAATAAAATAATAAATATTAATATTAAATAAAATAATAAATATTAATATTAAATAAAATAAAAAATAATAATAAATAAATATTTATAATATTAATAATAATTAAAATATATTAATGAAACCTTATAATTTACACAACCTAAAACTGGTATTCAATTCTTATTTCATTAAATAATCTTAAAACCTTTTTTTATAAGTTTCTTTCTTAAATTAACTAGCAATTATTTCGGGGTCTTTTATTTATATTAATTATTCTCTTCTCCAAACAAAGGATAAGGGAGCTCTGAAGTCACGTCAGAACTTGCTCCTATCCACAGCCATATATATCCTTTGTTCCTTGACGCTCTCGCCTGCCTTCATTTTTCCCTCAATATCGTTGCGCGTAATAAATATTTACATTCTGAGGAGCTACGAGTGCTCGCGCAAGCAAACAAACATAATTTTTTCTCTTCGTTTTTTATTTATATATATTTTTTTTTGGGGGGGGGGGGGCGGTAGGTCTGTAACAGGATGCAGGATACAACTACAATCCTTTTTTTTTTTTGCCTACCCCTTTTACTCGCTGTGCGCTTGACAATGTAAGCTCAAACAATTTCATTTCCAAACAAACATATACTCACAGAAACTCACTCACACAGAGCACGTACGCAGGCAGGCAGGCACGCACACACACACACACTCGCACATAACGGTACATTAATTGATAATTGTTTTGTGCTCAAAAGAAATTAAAGAGCAGAGACTGGGACTGCCGTCTTCACGGCCTTTAGCCCATCCCCCCTTCTGTCACCCCTTCTGTCACCCCTTTGTCACCCCCTTGTCACTCCTTCTCTTTTCATCTTTCCTCTCTCCCCTATACTCCTTTTTCTCCCCCGTTATGCCCCATTACACAGCAGATGTATTGCGAAAAACGGGAGGCAGACGGAAATAAATAAAATGGAGAAAGGGCATCTATTACACCGGGTACAGAGAAAGAAATTTTGGGATTTTTGTTAATTAAATTATTTTACATTTTCTGGACCCTAAGGAGATAAATTAAAATTAAAATTAACATTTGTATATTTTTTCAAAAGATAAAAAAAAATGTAAATACATATATATAATATAAAAAAAAAATTTAATATTATAATATAAAAAATATTATATTATAATATATAAAAAATATAATATTATAATATAAAAAATATAGTATTATAATATAAAATATATAATATTATAATATAAAAAATATAATATTATAATATAAAAAATAAATATAATATATATAATATATATAATATACAAAATAAATCTTAATAATAAATAAATTAAATATTTAATACTTTATTTTATTTTTATATATATATATTTTTTTTTTGTAAAAAATTATAAAGTAAATCTAAATAATAAGTAAATTATATATGTATCAGTAAATTATATATATATAAGTAAATTATAAATAAGTATATTATATTTCTTTTTTTTTTTTGTACTTATTCTGATTCTATCCCAACTTAATATCAATATTATCACCCATATTTTTCCAATTATTTTTGAAATAGATATCAAACATAGTCACCCTTCTGTTTCAGTGCTTTTTCTACCTTTTCGTATGTTTCTAATACAATCCTGCCCCCCAAAAACTCTTTTTTCTGTAAGCTAAACTGTAGTTTCTTTTTTGTAGGTTTTTTGGTTTTTCATTAACTTTTTGCTTTGGCTGCTTGTTTCGGACATGTTCAAGGTGCCACGCCCCTTGGCCGCCCGCGGGCAACTTAATTGAACGATTAGTTTTTGTACGTGGAACACGACTGCCTCACCGACCTTTCTAGCAGCGAGTTTAGCCATTTTAATACCTTCTATAACTACCCATTATCGATGGGGTATATGTATATATTAGTGTACTATATATTTTCGATGAGTTTCAGCTTTATTTCAAGGAATATTTAAGAATAGTATAAAGAATATTGAAAGTTCATTGTGGGACCTTCTTAGCTAAGGCATACCTATCCCTAGCAATCCACTATAATTCCCAAATGGTTTTAGCAGGAGTCAGGATAATAGAAATTGGCATAAGCAAAGGATACAAATATTTCGCCCTTCCAAAATATTTATATTTATTTTAGAATATTTCTCAGTTATCCCCAAAAAGTATGCCAAAAAATGTAACCTTGCAATATCCCTGGGTATTCCATGGTCTGTAACCTTATCGCCTTGTTGTGTCCTGGTCACTATTTAATTTTATCTTCTCCACTTTGGCTTTTATTTTCGTTTTTATCGCTTACTATGAACCAAACTATGTACAACAATTTGCCACGCCCTCTCAACACCCCACCCCCCTTAAACGGAAAAGAGCGAGAAAGATAGAGGAAGATAGTGGGTGCGAAAGGCGGCAGAAAAAGTCAAATGCCAAAGCACTAAAAAGTCAAAAGGCCACAAGAAGCAACGACAAACAGCAAGTAATAGTAATGACAACCCAGTACACAAACAACAAATAGGAACAACAACAACAACACTAAAGAACAACAAATTGAAGAAGAGATGGCAATATAATGAGAGAAAGAAAGAGAGATAGGAGAGGTGGCTGGGCGCAAAAGTTAAAATAAATAAAACAAAGGCAAACGCATGAAATGACACAACAGAGACACAGAATTAGGGTGGGGGGAAGGGGATGGAGACAGGGTTAGGGTGGTGCTAATGGGGGGAGGTGACTAAAGGGTGGGCCGGGCGACAAAACGTGGCCAAAACGACATGGCGAACCCGCCTAAAAATGACAAGATGTTGCTCTTGTGACAGAAACTACACAAAGAGAAAATAAGATAAGCTAAAAATTAAATTTAATATGTATATATTTTTTTAAATAAAATTTTAAATATACTTTTTTTTTAATTTAAGAGCTCTTTTGAATTTCTTCAAAATGAACTTAAATTTTTAAGAAATAATTACCGCTAATAGTGGATTTTTTGTATATATTACAAATTACACACTGAGAAAATCAGAAAAGCTGAAGGGAATTTTAAATATTTTTTGTAAATAAAATATCTGTTGAAATAAATTAAGCTTTAATTTCTTAAAAAATTTCAAATATGTCGTATAAATTAAATATAAATATAATAATAATATAAATATAAATTAAATTAAAGTTAAAATTAGGATATAATTATAATTTTATTATTTTTTATAAATAAAATATATTATATAATAAGTTAAATCTCCCAAAGAAACATGTCCTTCATATTCTTTACTCAATTTTTTTTTAATAATTAAAATATCTTAATTTTTTTAAAGACAAACTTAAATTAATAACAAAAAATTACCACTTATTATATATATTTTACGTTTCTGTGTAAAAATCCTGTTAAAACTGGAGCATTAAATAGTAGGAAGCTGGGTGGTGCCGGCAGCAACAGTAGATAATTTAAAGCAACACGAAACCCCCAACTCTAGAACGGAGCAAGGACTCCGGTCCTGGTTTTACAGCTACCCAGTTCTTTGGATTTCGCCTGCTGTGCCTTCTCCACCAAGTAGCCTCCTTTCGAATGGCAACTGTTGATAATGATGATGGAGATGCCGTCGTCGCCACGCTACAGTGGATACACGGAAGGCTTGGAAGCGGGCTTAACCTGTCTTAACTGATTTTTTTCGTTTTTTTAAACCAATTAAAATTTGGTAATAATTTTCATTCATCAATTGAAACCCAAATAGTTCGCCTTAAATGCTTCATTAGCTGGCAAATGTTATGACAAAGTGACCTCCGGGCTTGGTCAGCTGGAAATCCTTTGTACTGCCCCGTGCGAGCTGCGGTTTCCTTGTTGCTGCTGCTGCTGTGGCTATGAATGTTGATGTCACTGTGGGCCAACTGTGGGCTCCTTGAGGTCGCCGTTTGGGCACACGCGCGTGAATCAAACGCTGCGCGGCAGGTGGGCGGTGGGTGGTGGAAGGCAATGTCTTGTATCTCTCTCTCTCTCTTTGTCTCTGTGTGTGTTTATACACACGCAGTAATTAATTTTATTTAATTTTCGACGACAATTCCAGTGACAAGAGCAAGGACCAAAGCCAGCCAAAAAGCCAGCAAAGAGCAAGGAGCTCGCAGGAAAAAACAAGTTAACAAAACGTCAACAATATACAAGAGGGAAGCCGGCTAAAATGACCAGCATGCAGACAATGCCAAAAAAAAAAAATAATAATAATAAGGAAAATAAAGAAAATCAAAAGCAAAAAAAAAAATTTATAAAGAAAACCTAAGAAAAAAAATAAAACAAAAAAAAACAAGAGAAAACAAAGAATTGAAATGCTTTAGTGTTGAGCATTGTTCTGGCACTGAAAAAATATAACTAAAAAATACCTTAAAAATTCAACTAAAATTAAAAAATTCTTAAATCAAAATAAATTTCTTTTTAGAATATATCTTTTATAGAAAACTCTTTAATATTTAGTTTAAAAACTCTAGAAAAAAACTCTAAAAAAGAATGCCTAAAAGCCAAGCTAAGCTAATTTTCGGCACACAGTTAAAATAGTTTTGCCTACTTTTCGGGCAACTTTTCGGGCGAAATAAAATCCTCGTGGAAACTGTGTGGTTTTATATTATATATATTTCAAAAAAAGTTGATTGTTTATATCATTTTTCTGTAGCGCATTTTTTGCTCTAATTAAATTAAGTTCTGCGTCTGAAATTCGTGATTTTAATCGAGTTTTTTTTTTGTTTTCTTGCTTTTTTTTTAGCATGTCCTTTGTCCGAAAGTCCATGCAGGAGGGGCACATAATTATCAGCCACATCAGCCGCAGACGACAGGACTTTGACTTTTAGAAGGGAACCGTGGACAGCGAAATTGGCGAAACGTAACGAAACGAAGTAAGAAAACAAGTTTAACTTAATTGTCAACATTGTGTGCCAGGCGAACAACAATGGAAGGATAAAGGAGATGCCGTAAGGACATTCGGCGAGAGAGGGAGAGAGAGAGAGAGAGCGGTGCCCGGGCAGAGGTTCACCGAAATGTCCAAAAGACGCACCAAAAGTGGCGAAAGGACAAAAAGCAGGCAAGCATTGGTAGCTAAACTGGGGTTTGGGGATAGCGGGAGGACAAGGACGAGGACGAATACCAAAACGGAAGGACATAAAGTAACGGCACTAATGATGGAGCACACGCCATTCGCTGCGAGAATGGAGTGAGAAGATAGGAGGGACAACAACAGCAGGCGGGCGGAGGCAAGTCCTTTTATGGGTAAGGAAAAACAAAGGCAACTAAAAAAAAAAAATATTATGTTTTATTTTTTATAAATATATTTGAAATGAAAATTCACAGAAATTCAAGAAAAATCTTGAAAATTCTTTTGTTACATATTAATATATTTTTTAACATTATTATTTTTGTTTAATTTTAAGAAAATAAATATTAAAAAAACGTAAAAATTGCATTTTTTTTCATATAAAGATTAACAAATAAATAAATAACTAATTCTCGCTTAGTACAAATTATTCAAAAACAGTAGATTTAAACTCATAAAAATTGTGACAGCCAATTTTTCATTAAATAAATAATTTACCTATACAAAAAAAATGTAGACAAAAATTTGTAATATGTTTATTTTTATTAAAAATTCCAAGACAAATATTACAAAGAAAAAAATGCCGACTGCATTCTTTGGGTTTTATTTTCGCTTTAAATCTTTTTAAAAAAAAAAGTGTTCACCATAATATTGCATACTTTTTGGCAGCTGCTCAATTGATTTCCAAACCGTAGTTATTTTTATTTAAATACATAAACAGGATATTATTATTTTAGAAACAACCATTAAAAAAAACAGCTCAAAACTCAAAGGTATTCAAAGGTATTTTATATATACCTAAAGTCCCCCCATTTATATGGAAATTGTCACCTGTATTTTCCGTTTCAAGACGCTCGCCGGCATACACCTGAAAGGCGAGCTAACAAACAACAAAAACGAGAAGGAAAAAAAAAAACAGCAATCAAATGGCAGCGTGCTAATGAGACTCTAAACAAGCCCCCGCAGGCGCCAGGGCCATTAACCCTTGCCACCCCACCCCCAGAATGCGAGCCGAAAACGAAACGCATGCCAGCACGCTTCTCATAACCCTTAACAGACTCAAAAAAAAAAAAAAAAAAATGGCAGGAAAAACAAACAGCAACAAGCTAGCAGCGTGCCTTGGTAATAAAATTTAAAAGTGTTATTATTTTTAAGTAAGCGAAAGCAAAAATACCTAAGAGTAGAGCGGGGGTTAAGCCAAATAAATAAAAATAAATAATATAAGGCATGCTTAGAGGAAGCTTTCAGCGCAGACTAATTATGATGTGTGGCAGGCCAAGAGAGCTAATTGTAACTAATTTTGGAAGGCTAAAAATAGAAAAGAAATAAGGCAAAGAAGCCGCCTAATTTGAATTTGAATTCAAAAACTATCGATAACAGCTAGATAATGGTTAGACAGTGTATACACACTATGCTTTTTTAGTCTTAAAATATATTTCGGTGGTTTGAAACCTCGCTATACTATAATTATAACAAATTATGGTTAAATTTATATACATAATATAAAAATAATTATATATTATTTATACATGCTCTTAAAAATAAAACAAAAAATATTACAAATAAAATTTCAGAAAAATACAACAAAAAAGTTTTAGAAAATGTATAAAAATGTTTGCTATAAAATCATTTTCACACCTTGAAAAATGAATAAATAAATAAAACAATCGTAACATTTTAAAATATTAATATTTCCTGACGTTAAGTCACGGGAAACATGTTTTTCGTAACAATTCCCGGCTCAGTAATATTTGAATTTAAATATTTGAAAATTTTCACCCCAGCATCGACACTCCTCAAAAAAAAAAAAAAAAAAAAACCTAAAAATGAACATAACAAAATTTACTAAAAACAAGTAGGCTAGATTCTAGACTGAAAGCTAAACTGTCAACACTGATACCTAATGTCAGGGCGTTCATTCCCCAGATTTGTTCATTCTATTTCCAGGCCTCGTCCAGTCTAGTTGACTTCCTTTGAAATTCCAAATTTTATTTTTATTTTTTTAGTTTTTCTTTTGTGTTCTTTATTTAAATATTTTCAGACATGTTTGGAATGTCAGAAGGAGCATTAACCAAATGCAAGTTTATTTTTCTTTTATTTTTATTTTATTTTAAATGTTTTTTTTCTATGGCCTTGAGAACGTGTCTATTGATTTTCTTTGGGATGTCGAAAGGATCATTAAATAAATGCCTGTTTATTTATCTTTTATTTTTTGTATATTTTAAATATTCGGAGTTGCCTATAATTTAAGGACGTGGCGGTTTACCTTTTTAGATTGTCAGAAGGAACCATAAATATTTTATTATTTTTTTTATTGATATTTTTATTTTTATTTATTTTGTTATACTTGTCCACAAACACACCCGGAAGCGTAGCAGCCATGGTGATCTGCTCAATTCAAAGCTTAATATCACATGTTTTTATTTTTCCTACCTTAGGTTTAAATTTTATTTATTTAAATATCTTTTATTAAAAGCCATTCTAGTTAATGCTTTCAAAACGTGTCTATTTATTTTTTTGGGATTTTATAATAAATGTTTTCGATGTTTTTATTTTTTCTTTATTTTACTATCGTGTTTTAATACCTTTCTTTAATCAAGTCTATGGCTTTCAGAACGTGTCGATTTATTTTTTTAGCGGGATTTTATAAAAAAAAATTTTTATTAATTTTTATTAATTTTTTTTTTATTAATTGTAAACTTCATGCCATTACATGACGGTTCACCTTTTTTGAGTTTTTGAATGTATTCCCTTTAATATCTTTTGTCGATAGCCATTACACTGAAAAAACTATTGAATATTTTTACTTTGTTAAGATAATATATCTGAAATGAACATTTACACATTTCCATCCTTGGCTAGAGGTAAACGGGGTAGTTGTTAATAAACATTATGATATTGTTAACTTTAAACAAAAATTAAATAAACAGAGAAACAAATAAAAATAAATAAATTTAAAAAAATAAATAAATTAAAAATAAATTTAAAAATAAATAAAAAATAAATAAAGATAAATAAAAAATAAATTTAAAAAAATAAAATAAATACAAATAAATAAAAAATAAATAAAACTAAATAAAAAATAAATAAAAATAAATAATTAATAATTAAGAAATAAATAAAAAATAAATAAAAATAAATACAAAAAAAATACTATACAAATAAATACAACAAAAAAATAAAAATTACAAAATATAAATACAAAAAAAAAATAAAACAAATAAATACAAAAAAAAATAATACAAATAAATACAAAAAAAATAATACAACTAAATACAAAAAATAAAATAAAAACAAATCCAAACATAGTGAACAAACACAAATTGAAAAAAATGAACAGCAAACAGAGTGAACACGTAGCTTCCATGGTTTTAATTCACACTGGAATGCCATTGGAAATTCGATTGCCATGTCGATATCGATGACTTACAACATTAAATTTACCTTCTGTAAATAAGTCAATTTTAATAAAAATGGAAACGCTCTGGCTAGGCCACAAAGTAAATTCATTGTTTTATTAATAAGTTGTTTGTTTACAAAAGTTGTATAAAGTTTTGGTTTTTGTTTGTTTTTTTTTTTTTTTGTTTTGTGTTCTCGTGTTTTGTGTGTTCTTTGTAAATTGTGATTACTGGGGGTGTTACTGGCAAATATTTTTGTATTTTACACATTACAATTAGCAATAACTACACTAAAAATACAGTTATGCAGCGACGACTAGACTAGCAAGGTTCTCCTGCTCCACCAAGGGAACTAAGTACTTCTCTTTCTCTTTTTCTTCTCACTAGAGCTGGAAAAGAATCGATGTTTGGAAAGTAACCGATGAAATCGATGAAACATCGATGTTTACTTCAAAAACATCGATTGTTTTCCAGCTATACTTTTCACTGGTTCGGTTCTTCCCCCGTTTTTTGTACAGACTTGGGTTTTTTGTTTCTTGTTTTTTTTTAAGTACAATTAATTAGCTACAGTGTTCTTTGGATGCGTTTTTTTTGGATTAGGTGGGCATGGGGAGCAGGAAAGGGATACAATATATATATTAAATATATAAAAATAATACACAAGTTCACTTCACGGCTTTTGCATAACAATTTTTGCTTTCTTGTTTCTGCTTCGATTTTGTTTTCATTTCTTTTCTTATTTTTTTCTTCTGTTCTTCTTCTTTGTTTCGTTTAAGGACTAGATTAGGAACCACATTTGTACAGTTTTCGTTTTTCTTTTTTGTTTTCTCTCAACTTCTCTTCTGCTAATTAAGTAAGTTTTTGTGTTTTTTTTTGTTTTAAGTCTAAATTTTGTTACAAGGTAAAATGTACAAAGTAATAATTTTCTTTTCCATTTTGTTATATGTTTTTTCTCTCTTTTTTGGTTGCAGCTCTCTTCCCCCCCTTAAAGAAAAAATACTTAACATTATTAAACACATTAAATATTAAAAAAAAAAAAAAAAAAAAAAAGTTAAACAAAAATTAAACAAAAAATCTTTACAAAAAAATTACCTTTAAAAAACAGTCTAAAAAAAATAATAAAAAAAAATTAACTAACTCTAGGATGTGTATTTTAGGTTAGCAAATAAATAGCGGGCTTTTGCGGCGAGTGGTTAATATGACCTTGGCCTAAGCCTTTTTGGTCCTTTGGCAAGCATTAACATTGATGGCTACTCCTACTCCTTCTGCTCCTTCTTTTTGGCACTCTCAAAAACTAGACGTAAATAAATATAGTAAATAGTAATAGGATTAAGGAGTAAGGATTAAGGTAAGGGTAAGGATAAGGGCTGCCTGGCATGCTTAACTACAACTTGAACTGGCGGCACCTCCTTCCTGGCGCTTCAAGCGCTTTGCTGGCGGCGGCGAAGATTCGTGGACTGTTGTGGGTGGTGGCGTTGCTACACCCACCACGCCCACATCCTTGACCAAGGCATCCTGTGAGTCATCCTCATCTACATTGGGCAGCATTAAATCTCTAATGGCCTGGCTATCGTCGTCGTCGTCGTCGGTGGGATTTTGATCCTCTTCCTCCTCCTCCTCCACATCCACATCCACATCCACCGACCGTTCATCATCTATATCCACAATGGAGATAATGTCGCTGCTGCTGCTGCTCTCAATATCGCTCCATAAAATCCCCAGCAGGCCAGTATTCCCAAGTTTAGTGCCGCCCCCTTTCGCTGAGGACTAGCTGCCGCTGTCCTGCGTTGGCTTAACATTCGCGGATCCGGATGAAGAGGCGACTGCGGCGGAGGAGGACGAGGCACTAGCAGCGGCGGCGGCGGCAGCAGCTTGTACCACAGCTGGTGAAAGAAAGCTGGCGCCCGGAAAGTGACATGGACATGCCGGATTCGAGAAAGGTCCTCCTCCCTCCTGGCTATTGATCTTGCGCGTTAGCGTTAGCCAGTAATCGGTCTGGGCATTCAGCAGATCTATCTTTCGCTGCGCCTCCTCAATCTTCAGCGAATCCATTAAATCCTGATGCGGTCTCTTTACCCCTCGTCCGGTTCCTTCACCGCTGCCTGCAGTATTATTAACCAAATTGATGCCACTGCTGTTGGCACTGCTAACGCCACTACCACTTCCTGCTCCACTGCTGGTATTTAGGTTACCGCAGGGCACCGTTACCGCTAGACCATTGTAGCCATTAAAGCTGCCAGCTGCTCCAATAGCCACGCCGCCGGTCTTGTCACGCGACAGGTGAGGATGATGATGAGAATGATGTTGGTGCTGCTGCTGCTGCTGTTGTTGCTGGTGATGATGATTCCCATTGAGCAGTAGCTGCACTCCATTGGCATTGCTATGTAAACCGGAAGAGCTGTTTGTATTGCCGTTTCCCACGGATGTGGCGGCGGCATTGTTGTTATTGTTGTTGTTATTGTTATTACCCCTCTGAAGACGCGGCAACTGAAGCGTGGGCGGTGTGCGACGATTGGTGCCAGCAGCAGCAGCAGCAGCAGCAGCCACCGAGGATGAAGTGGCAGACACAAATGCTGTGGCCACATTGATGGCAGCCTGCAATGACTGTGGCGGATTCACGGCGGACAGACCCAGGCCATTGAGAAGCGTATGCTGTTGGACTTGTTCCGCTGTCAGGGGAAGCACAGAGCCATTAGAACCGCTGGTTATGCCATTGCTAAGCGAGATCCCTGAAGCACCGCTCGAGGAGCTTGCGCCATTGCCATTCTGTGGCGTTTTGTTAATATTGGCAAAGCTGCCCACACGTATGTGTCCCACCGTTTGGATGGTAATGTCCGGTTTGGATGTGGAAACATAGCTACCGCTGGAACTCGCAGATGTTTTGGTAGAGCACACTGGCGAGCTGGCGGCGGCACGGCGTAAGGGATCATTTAAGGATCCTCCATTGATGTTGTTATTGTTGTTGTTGTTGCCGGGCAGGCAAGATGAGGAAGCGGATGAGGAGTTGACTCCACCGGGACCAGAGGATGCTACCTGAAGCTGGCGTAGATCTGTGGGAAACAGGACATCATCCTCCTCCTCCAGGCACACTTCCGGCGCCTTGGGGCTCAGGCAATCATCATCATCATCATCGTCCAGACAATCCATGCCATTGTCTGTCTGCTCGTTGTCACTGATTGTCTCCGACTTGATGACGATCACATCCGTGTCCATGCCTTCGATATAAAGCTGAAAGTTGAAAAAAAATGATACGTTTTTGTTAGTAAAAATTCAAATTGTTGTTGTTGTTGTGTTGTTGTGTTTGTGTGCATTTGGACTTACCCCCACTTTGGAGTCATCAAAGTCATCGCCATGATGACCATTCCCTTGGATGCCAGGACCTCCCTGTTTACCGCCGCCCGCTCCCTCCGGTGACAGCTGCTCGGCAATGTATTGGGCAACGGACTCCTGCTGCGAGAGTGTGTTCAGGAGATCCATAAACGAGTGATTGCTCTTGTCCTCGCCGCACAGATCCTTCTTGAGCAGGAGCTTCATGTTTTTGTAGAGCTGACGTAGCTGCTTGGCGCTGCGCTGATGATAGACCTTCGAATTGAAGTCCTTGGCAATCTGTAGCCATACCTCATCCTTTTTGCGATTGGACTCGGCATCGGTGCGCTTGTTCTCGATCACGTCCTTGTACTGGGCGGCATAGCTCAGCACCATATTGCGCTCCCGCTGCGTGTACCGGGGAGTCTTCTCCATTTTCAGCCGTTTGCAAGACGACGACGTCGTGAAGCTGCAGAAGGGAATATCAGGGGGGGATTACATTACAGGTGAAATTGATTTGACAGGTAAGACAAAGCTATTCGATTTTTGCGGTGGCGCCTCCATTCCAGTCGCCATTCCACTTCAAAAAGGAAGTTGCTGCCTATCGTGATATCGATTTCAAAGCCTAAACAAATACATGCAATCGATTTACAATGCAAAAAAGTCTTCTCTGGTGCGCCTTAATTAAATCTTATTTTATTTACAATGTATTTCATTTAATTAATAATTAATTAAGGGATTTACATCATAAACTCCGGATGGAGGGGAAGGGGGTATTTATAAAAGGATTCTTTAAAAAAAAAAATGGGATTAACATCATAAACTCCCGAAGGAGGGGAAGGGGGTACTTGTGAAAAAAAAATATCTTTAAAAAAAAAGGGGGATTTACATCATAAACTCCGGATGGAGGGGAAAGGGGTATTTGTAAAAAAAAAAATCTTTAAAAAAAAGGATTCCAATTGAAAAAGCTTTTAAGCACTCCAATTGGAATCAAAACTCACATATTTCACATTCTATCATTTGATTTTCTATATATAAATCTATGTATGTACATAAATATCTATTGTTGTGGTCTATGCCGTTCTTTAATTAATAAAATAATAAAAACAAAGCAGACGCAATTGAGACACACACTCGCACACACAAGTAAGCATATGGGCCCCAGCAAACACACACACACAGGCGCAGAAGAGGGCTCAGGCGTGCGAGTGAGAAGCTGGTGGCGCAGGCTCACAATATTCCAGGATTCCAGGATCAGAGAGATGTATCTCTCTCTAAGCTGCTTGTGGCTCTCCCTCTCTCTCTCTCCCCCAAACCCAAGTAGCGCAAGGATGGAGCAGCAGGCAAAAACAAAAACGCTGCTGAGTGTGTGTCCCGATATCTAATCTCACAAACTGGAGATTAGCGTGAAACTCTCCCTGACACACACACACACACACACGCACAATACAGATACAGTGTGTAGTGGTGGGGCTAAAGAAGGGTGGGGGTGGTACTCACGTTTTGAGGCCGCGCCAAAGCCGGCGAACGGGCAAAGAAAAGTGGGTGGCAATGGGCGCAACAAGAACCGAACGAAGCAAGCGAGCGAGAGGGAGAGAGAGTAGGAGTCGGGGTTTCGAAGAGAACTCAGCGGTGTGGAGTGTAGCACAGTGGAGACTAGAAAAAGTGAGTGCAAGAGAGGGAGAGCGCGAACGTACTAAACGAACGCGCGACTAACTTCGCGAGCGGCAGCGATGAGGCGCAAAGCTCGACTGAATTTGAAATTCGAATTCGGGCACGCTCAGAAAGTACCGTTGGAGTGCAGCAGCGGCACACACCACACTCTAGGGGCAGCGACGTCGACGTTGGGCAAACAAAAATAGGAAACCGCGCAGAGGAGGAAGAAGAAGAAGCAGCAGCAACAGCAGCAGCAGCCGCCGCAGAAGAAGAACCGTAAAGGAGAGAAGAGACTGTTGCCCACCTCCTGCACCTCCCATCTTCGTCCACACACACACACATACACACACTCACAGCAACAACAGCTGGGCCTGAATGAGTTCGACTGTTTTGCAAATAAAAGCATGCGCGAGCGAGTGTGTGAGACGTAATTAAAGCTTGAAACCGAGTTTACAACAACAAACCGTGCAAAGAGGCGAAAAAGAATAAGAAGAAGCTCAAGAACACAATACTGCTAAGCGAAGGAGAGAGCGAGAGCGAGCGAGGGGGGCACGGCAAAGGCACAGAAGCTCCCCAACAGTGAGCGCAGTTTATAAATAAATGCACAGGCACAAACACACTTACAGCCGCTCTCAAGCTGCAACAAAGTTGGGGTTGAGACTGGAAACCGAAACTGTAAAACCTCGACACCATAAGCTGACGTGTGGAATTGCAAAGGAGAACTACAGGGACAGACCCAGAAAGAGCCAGAAAGAGAGAAGAAGAGGAAGAGGGAGAGGGCTGGGGCTGAAATTGAATTGGGGAAATAACTGTAAATAAGCCCACACAAGCAGTTTTAATTAATGAATTGACAATATAACCTTAAAAGAATCAAGGACCAGGAAAAATGGAAAGATCAAACATAAATTCGGAAAAATCAGAAACCAGGATCAAAGTCTTAAAAAATACTGTAAAAATTAGTACAAAAAATTAACAGAGGCCTATAAAGTTTATACAAGATTTTGTGAAATATTAATCAATTTATAAGAAAGTAAACTTAAGGTTGAAAAAACCCAACACCAAAAAAAGGGTAGTAAGCTTAAAATATAATACATAAAATAGGCTTAAAGAAAAGTACAGCCACAAAAGCAAACATGAATACTCTTGTTGTATAACAAGGAATATAACCTACAAAAACAAAATCTTATCTACAATGTTGGCTTACAGGCTGTACTTGAAACAGGGAACAGTGAGTTGAGGTATGAATTTAGGTTGTTAGAACCCTTAATTAATTCTCAATAAAAACAAAAACAATAAACAAAAAAAAAACTATGATCGATTGCCCGATAAACTGGCGCAGTGTCTGAGCAATGGAATCGAAAGCGGACAGCATTGCTAAGCGTCTGCGTCACTGCGCCGCTGTCGAGTCAAGTTTTAAGATAAGATTTGAGGCAGACTGTATCTGTATCTGTATCTGTCCCTATGCGGGTGTACGGGTGTAAGGGTGCTCGGTGTGTGTGTGTGTGTGTGAGTACAAGTGTGGGTTTCGTTTTGGTTATCTACAAAATCCACTGGCAATGGGGCTTCCATTCCAGCGCAACTGAGCAGTGCAAACAAGCAAAGTTTGCTTTTTGGGGACCCACACAAGCGTTGCTTAATGCGATACCTCACCTCGAGTTATCTCACAAATACACACACACACACACATACACATACACTCCCGCAAGCCGCACCAACAGGTGGAATTATTTACTGATAAGCCGCTGATAAAAGCCAGCCCAGTTGGGTTCGTCGGTTTTAGGGAGGTTAACAACGTAAGGGGAGTGTGAAGCTCTACCTCTTCCACAACAACTTCATATATATATAATTATATATATATATGGAGGTGCCATCGGGTTGAGCAAGTCTCAAGTTCTAATTGGCTTTGTTTGTACTTTGATAAGGGGTGCAACCTGAATGAAGTTCGGTTCTAAACGTTTCCCAACGCACCTGCCTTGCCCGATCGTAGTCGTTGACTGTCTTCGGCCGCTTTTCCTCGTGATCACCACCGTGGCTGGATAATGATGGGGATGTTGACTTCTACGCTGAGACCTGCCCCTTCTCTGTGGTGGTGGTGGTGGTGGTACCCCCCTTGTGGCAATGGTAATCCGCGCGTGCTTTCTGCCGCCACCGCCGCTCTGTGGACGCATTTTCCCCGAGCGTCTCGCCAACCGCAGCGCTTGAGTTGACAATTTTTACTGTCAGAGCAATGGGGGAATCGGAATAGGGAATCGGAATCGGACAGCGCTCGCACTCCGCTCTTGGGTTTCCCAGTGCGAGTGCGAGCGAGTGAGCGTGCCGTTGCGCAATCTCTTTTTGGGCAAAGCTGAGACCTGAGACATGAGATCGGAGACCGGAGACCGGAGAACTTAAAACTGAGAACTGAGAACCTACACAGTGGCTCGGGAATCGAAGTTTGAGGAGATCCCCTTGAGGTTCCCACAAGGCAGGCGGCACAGAAAAGCTCAGCTTCGAGTGGCGCATTATATGAAAGTTATGCAAAATGCAACTGTTCTAGATACATATATATATCTTTTATATATATTTCTAGAAATCAATCTATATTTTCTGGTAATGTAAGGCAGAGTTTAGGCTTAAAACAAATGATATAGTACCATCACCATAGTTATTATTATACTTCTTTCAAGTTCTCCTAATCCCTAAGGATTACCTATTCTTCTAACCTGCTAACCTTTCTTTTATTTAAAAATCATAGACCAGTACTCACCTGGA
Organism: Drosophila bocki; assembly: GCA_008042715.1. NCBI lineage: Eukaryota > Metazoa > Arthropoda > Insecta > Diptera > Drosophilidae > Drosophila > Drosophila bocki. The sequence continues at coordinate 39,474 of VNJY01002959.1, forward strand.
TTTATAGCCGGCTGCAGTTTGAAATTTGTTTCCCTGTCACACTGACCTCCAGTGTGATTTTACTCCTCGGGTCTGCTGCTCCTTTAGCACCTTCTGCTTTTAATAGACACTGTTACAAACGGCTTTTCTTTGAGCTGGCTTTTCTTTTAACTATCCTTTTAACGGTTGAAAGAAGTGCGCGGGGCGGCTTGTTGTTCTTTGCCTTCGGTTCACGCGGCGTATGCGCAATATTTTCTTTTCAACGACGTCTTGTCCAACGTCGCTGACCGCCAGCAGCTGTCTTCGTCTTTCTTTTCTCTTCTCTTTACAGCAGACACACTCTCTTCCCAACGCTCCGTTCTTCGTTCTTGGCGTACTCTCTCTTCCCCTCTCTCTCTTTTTTTTTTTTTTTTTGGACTCGACGAAGACTTTGTCTTTGGGTTCTTTGTGTGCGTTTCCTTCCTATTGGTTT
>VNJY01002960.1:0-43842 GCA_008042715.1 Drosophila bocki
CCTATAGACACTCTTCGGGGAATTTGCTCTTTGTCAGAGAAAAATCATTAGAAAAACTAAAATTCCTTTTTATTTAATTCATTTAAATTTATTGCGGATAAATTCTGACGCAATCTGTGCCTTTTGCTGTTGTACATCAGCCAAAATAGTTGGTAAATGCTCCATTTCAAATTTGCAACTGCCAATTCGACCGCCTTTGTTTACGTTTTCATGAGCCACAGCTGATCGATCAGCTGTTCGGATGCAGATGCACTTTGATGCAGCTCTGTGGGAACACGAGTTTCGCATCTGCGAAAAATCTCAAACGTTCCTCACAGATGCGCTGTGTGGGAAGACAGTATAAGGAAGTACAATTTTACTCCCGCTTATGAAGTATTTTTTTTATTAAAATTATTATTTTTTACAATTTAATCTACTTATTTTAAACTTTATTTTTAACCTAGGTAATATTTGTATTTCTATAAATATTTAAGCATATCAATTAATTTTATTACTTATTGTTTTTATTTCACTTTTTTTAGTGTACATTTTTTCTAAACAATAAGAAATACTCTTTCTCATAAATGTTTAAACGTATAAATTAAATTTAAATTATTAATTTTTTTTTTAAATCACTTTTTTTTAATGTCCTTTTTTATTTTAATGTAGGAAATATTTTCATTGTCATCAATATTTAAACGTATTAAAAGTATTACTTTTAGTTTTGAAATCACGTGCTCATCCCTAAAACAATCGATAACTTATTCGATTAGAGTGTACAATCGACTAGCAGTCACCGCTCAGCTGTTCATTCTGGCGCTCTTTCCCTTTTCTTGTTAATAGCACTTTTTATAAGATTTCTGGCTTTAAACAAAAAATGTCCCAAGCTGGCGGGGATGTGCCGGCGCCGAGAAAGATCTTGGGCAGTGTGGAATACATGCGGATTTGCCAGTTCATCAATGGTTACCATGGCCTGGCTATCGACTGCGAATACGAGCTGCGAAATCGCTTCTTCAAAGAAGTCGAACCGATGGCTCTGACCTGTATCCTCCAGTCGGAGCTCTTTAACCGGTCGCGAGGTCAGCACTGGAAGAACGATCATCGTGGCAAGAAGCTGCTGAAGGCGTAAGGATTCTCTTAAAGTAAAACTTTCCATTTTAAACACAATTTTTATACTTTTAGTTACGAGGATCAGAAGGAACTTTATGACAACGATCTCCTAATCCAAATGGCCTGTGCCGAGGGCATAAATCCCATTGCCCTTTGCCGGATGCTGCTGCAAGAAAAGTACAAGCTGAAGCACAGATCGCACATCTCACGAATGCTCAAGCATCCGCATCTCATCGAGGACCCTCGGCTGGCGGCCAATGTCCAGCAGTGCATGATAAGCGACAATCAGGAGGGACCCATTACGGATTTGCGTCGCCGCATAATAGGCGAGGAATACGAACTGAAGCTCAAGGAGCTGGCCAAGGAGGCGGGTATACATTTCTACGATGAACATGATCTGCGACGCATGGGTTATGACAAGACGCCGGATATTAAGATGATACTGCCATTCCTCTACAAAGGCTCGGTGATAAATTGGATTGAGAGCAAGGCCAATTTTGGGGATACCAAGGGCCACAAGTTCAACATTCAACAGCAGTTGCATAGCTACTGCAATCGGTAAGGATTTAATTTACCTTAATATTAATAATGAAATAATTTCTCCACAGCTTTGGTCCTGGCCTCATCATCTATTGGTTTGGCTATCATGAGGAAACGCCCCACCTGCCGGATAATAACATAGGTATCACCGTACTGGCTGATTTTCCTGCCAAAGAGGATTTGGTATTTATGCAGATTTCGCAAGGGGAATCCCAGCCAGCTGAAACTGTAGCAACAAAAGGGGAATTCAAACAAACAGCAAATCCTGACAATGAACTCAAGAAATCCTTATAAAAGCATTGAAATTCAACGAATTCGGAGACACAGGAAATAGTCCTATATTTCGCTCTAAGTAATATTTTTTATCAATTGAACGATATGTGCTTTTGTACATGAAAAACAAGTTGTACTCTCATATTTGTAGTTATTATTGTTAATACGATTATTAAAATGACAAAATGCCTTGCATTTTAACAATAGATTTTAAGATAAAACCAGTTAAATATTTTTTTTTTAAACAGTTTTTTTCCTCTTTTTATTGTATTTATATAAATTCTCATGTACATGATTTACTCAATTGTTTATATAGTACAAAAAACATTGGTTTTCTTTCACAAAAATCGTATATAAAACTATAAAATCTTGTAATAATCGTTGTTTCAAAAAGAAAACCAAATCAAATATCAAAAAACAGAGCAGCGAGAGAGTCGTAATTATTGTTAATGTCTCTTCTTGTCGTTGGATGGGCTAGCTGATAATAATAAAAAAAAACTTGGAAATGAAAAACATTTTTATGATGCTATGCGGTAAAGTTGCTTTGTATTGTGTGGCCATTTCATCGAACAATTGCATACTGTGTTAATTTCAATGTTTTGTTTTTTTTTTTTGTGTATAAAACTAAAACCAAAACCAAAAGTCAGCAGTGTGTGTAGACAAAAAATTCAGCTGCGATTTTGCATTGGCAATTATATAATTATTCTTATTTTCTTTTTCTGTTGTTATCCACCCCTCCTTCGGCTTGATTGTTGCTGTTCTTTTGTTTTGGGCTGGTGTAAACTTATTGTTGCAAAGGTTTCGTACTTGGTAGGCAACTCCGACGATCTCCGTTCAGCTTGATATATCCATTAAAGTGTAAGCGCAGGGCAAGGTCGGCCATCAGACGTCCTTAAGCTCCTCGGGCATGTCGTTCTTGGGATGCTTGTTCTCGAAATGCTGCTTATATGTCTTAGGGTCGGGCATTTGTGACTGAAATGTAGAGAGGATTGGTTGGTTTTATATTTTTGGGTTATAAGAAAGCCTCCTTTTTATATGATATATAGAGAAATTGATTTAAATTTACCGATTTACCAAACAGTTTTAATATAGTTCTATTTTCTGCCATTCTTTGTTTTTAATAAGCCTTTAAATCTATAAAAATTTAGCAACCTAGATAAGATATTAACTATTCTTAACGAGTTCTAATAAATTGCTTTAGCTTTCGTTAGTTATGAATGACAATTACCTGTTTTCTAACTAAAGGTATATTTTAGCTGGCTAACATTCTAGATTTAGCGTAAACTTGACTTAGGCAATTGTTGATAAATACGTTTTTCAATATTACGAACCAGCAATTGTATATTACTTGCAAAAATTTTAAGAAAGGCACATGAAAATGATAATTTAAATTAATTTTGCAAGTATTACTTAAAAGATAAGCCTTTCAAAAGAGTGTAGAGTTAAGAAAGTAACTTTTTTAAGTTGTAATTTTGACAAGTGACATAAAAAGGTGGACATGGAAGAGTTATTTAAATGCCTAAGATAAACCATGGTTTTTAAACATACTCTACTTCTATTAACTTGGCTTAGCTCTGGCCTATTATCTTACCTTGCACACGGCACAGACATGGACGAGAGCCTTCTGGGCGGCCTTCTTCTGGTCGTTGGCGCTATGGCCCTGCTGCTTCTTCATCTTGGCCTGCTTCTCGGCGGTCTTCGCCTGCGATTGGATCTTCTGGTGCCCGCGTGCCATGGCTCTTAGTAGTTGCTGTGTAACCAAAACAAATAAAAGTGCAAGTTTAAGTGGAATTTGCGCAATAATCTCCATTAATCAACGGTGTATGTTTTGTTGTTTGTTGTTGTTTTTGTTGGGCTTCAAACGGGATTTGCAACAAAGACAAAAGATAGAGGCGGCGGGGTTAACAGCAGCAGAAGCGCAGTTACTTTCACCTTCTCACCCGCACACACACACACACAAAGGCCCCAGCAGCAGCTGCTGGATAGATTATCTTCACAGGAAACGCGTTTTCGAACCACCGTCGATCGTAAAATAGCGAAAACCCAACGTGACACGACACTGTACTATAACAACTACAACATTTCACCCCCGCAAAAAATGAAAATGTGGCTCTGCGAGCGACCACGTTCTCCCCGTTATCCACATTTCTCACCTAATTAAGTCAATTTAGTTGTGGGCGCCGATGCTAAATGCGGATGTTGCAGCCTTGTCGATTTTATTCCGGTACTCGGTGTGCCGAAAGGTTTTTGATTTGATATCCGAAATAGTTCACGTTATGCTTTGAAAATTTATTAATTTGTCGAGTTTTGTTTCTCTGACAGGGTTGTTGTCAATTTCAGTGCTGACAGTTTAGCTATTTTCCCACTATATCTGGCGTGTTTCAAAACCTAAATATAACGATATTTTTTGCCCAAATATCGAAATCGCGATATTTTTGTTTGATATTTTTCGGTATTTTCTCCTTGGTCACTCTGAATTTACAGAATTTGGCTCGTTAACAGACTTTGCTTATGGACTTCCCAAAATTTGTTTCTCTGACAGGGTTGTCAATTTCAATGCTGACAGTTTAGCTAAATTCAGACTAGATCTAGCTTTTTAAAAGAGGGAAAAGCTTATGAAATTATAAACTAGCTATAGCTATAAAAATAGCTATTTTTAACATTAAAATAGCATAGTAATAAATGCATGCGTCTGGTCAATGATTTATTTCATAATTAAATTGATAAAAAAAAAACGAGATTTGTTGGTTATCTGTTAAGTTATTTGTTTTTAGAAATTTGTTGTTTAATTTTAGCTTTTTTTTCACAGAGCCTGCAGATTCGAGGGCTCATCACTGGCACAACTAAAAGAGACTGTGTTTCAAACTGCAAAAATACAGAAAGTGTGACCGTAATCTGGGCGATAAAATACTTAATCGAATGAAGAGAAGAAATAATATATTTCCCATAAATAAAAAATAAATTAATTTTAATTTTTAAATTCGTGCGATGGCCACAGTTATCTAGATTATAAAAGAGTTTTAGTTTTAGGTTTCGGCTCACCTAATCCGCCGAAATCGTGTTGATCTTTACAATACCTTTTTTTCAGTGTACAGTGTATCGTACGATTATCGCTCAAAAGTATGCCTGTATTTATTGGATTGCCATGTAAAATACATTTCAGGCAAGTAAAATATTTGTAAGTGGGCTGAAGAGACCTAAAAGATATAACTTCATTTTATATATTTTAAGAGTATAACAAACATAAGGAATTAAACCAAATATTTTCACATTTATTTTAAATTTTTACATTTAAAAGATTCTATATAATAACGGTTATTTTATTTTTTTTATACTAATGTTTGGAAAAATAAATTCAAAATAAAGGAATATGATATGTGAAATAAAATGAATTTATTTTAATATTACAGAAAATTATATAAAACTTTAAGTTTGCGTCTAAATATATTATAATATTTTTCAGCATATATTTATTATGTTATTATTATTACGATATTAATAATACCTATTTAAATTTTATAGATGTTCCATATATTCAGATGTACAAAAAACCTATATCTAATATCTATATATTTTTATATATCGTTCAACATTTTTTTAAAACAATAAGTTCAAGAGAATGAATGAATTCATATACAATTTATTCATTGACTAACTGACTAATTAGACACCCAAATTTAAAATTAAATTACAGTTAATTTAATGTCATGTGATAAACAAAGCCAATTTAAACCAAATAAAAGGAGTTCCGCTTAGCTCTCCCTTTCGCACACTACCCCTGTCTCATTTTTGGCATTTTCCGGCGGTGATGCGGGGGCGAAGGTGGCCGGGGGGTTGGCACGTGGCTTAGTTAGCATGGAAATTGTTTGTTCTCATTGAAATGAAAGCGAAAGTTGGCCAGAGCTGAAAGTGTCACAGCTAAGAGAATGGTTACCCAGAGAAGAGAGCCAAAGAGAGCCCCGCCGAAGAGAAGGAGCCTGCACCTTTGTATCTGTATCTTTAACCCGCAGAAATGCAATTTCCATTTAAGTGGAATTGTAGTTTATGCATCGACAGTCAATGCACTATAAAAATTACAGAGAAAAGTTCAAACAATTGCCACAAGTTCCACGCAGTGAGATACATTTTGATCAATGTTTGTATCTCCTTGTAGCTTTATAAGATAAAGACGAAGTGGCTACTTGCAAAAAAAAATGCAAACAATTAATTGAATAATGAAATAAAAACAAACATCGGGCAAACAATTTAGGTGTGCAAATATAAACAAAAAACAGAAATGTTGAAAAAAGCCGGCTCCGACAAGTAAAACACCAAAGAGAACAAAAATTGAGAGTGGAGCTGAGATAAACTGAGAGACCGGGAGAGAGCAGCAAACAAAAGATGCACAGTGTTTTTTGTCAGATACAATTTGTATTAAAATTAAACAAATTTTGAAATAACTAATAATTTGTTCCTTCTTATGAATATAGAATTTTATTTAATTTATTTTATTTATCAATTTTTGCTAAATAAGAAAGTAACACTTAAAGGCTTATATTAAATACTTAATATACATTTATTAATTTTTATATAGAACCACTGTGCCGAAGCAATTTACTCTCCCGATTGTTAGCCTCTCTGACTTGACTTTTCGAGCCCAGCAGTATCTAGAAGTACCTCCCAAAACAACCGCCCACCGGGAGAGAATTGCGGTGAGAAGGGGCAGGCAGAGGGGTGCCGAGGTGAGAGCGAAAGTGAGAAGCGGTTGCAACTTTTGGCGAGACTTGCCTCAGTTGCCACACGACAGGACGGCCAAACGGGCGAACTGAGAGATACGAGCCGGAGGTCTGCGCCAGAAACGTATCCCCGAGATACAGCGATAGGCAAATTAGTAATAATTAAAGCACTGCGTGACGGCCCATTCGTCCGCTTTCACCGCCCACCTCTCGCCCCTTGGCCGGCCTGTCTAACTCTCTCTAATTTTTCGCTAAAAATTTATAATAAACCAAAGGAAATAATTCTCAAAAAAAAATCATTGTATCTGTGTATCGGAGAATCGACTAAAAAGAGGCCGCCATGTGCGGTCGTCGTTTGGCGCTCTCGCATCTCAGCGGGCGAAAGACGACGCAACTGCTGTGACCTTGCAATGCCCTTGAATGACACTCTTATTGCGACCAAGTCGCCAACGTTGCCACTACAACGGGCGCTGCTGCCACGGCTGCCTCTCACCGCTGGCTAAATAAATAATAATAATAATAGTAATAAATTAAAACTACTTGCAAAAAAAATAAGTAAATAAACAAAAACACGACGCCGAATAAATGTGAAAATTTTTATTGAATTCAGAAAATTTTCGTCAGCCTTCGTGGTTCAAAAGCCGAGCAATCCCGACGGGTCCTTATCACAGCCTTAACCCAAATCAAAACGAGTGTGTGGTTAATAGAAACGAAACCAATAGAGAAATATAAAAAATTAATAAAATTAAATTTAAATATTTGTTAAATATTCGCGAAAAGAAATTCGGCAAGTAAAGCGAAACATATCTGAGAAATCCGCCGAGAAAGTGTTATCTAACTATAGCGCCCCCCGGCGGCCAGGTGCTTTTCTGTGTGTGTGCGAAAGTGAAAGTTCTCGACTGGCCGACTATATCCTTCGGTAACCTTTCCCTCCAAACACTGGGTCACCACCCACATAAACGGCTTCCGGGCACGCAATAACTAGAACTACGAGCATATATATTTATACCCACCGAAATATATATTACAGTATATGTAGGCGTTATTTATGCCACGACTTTTGACAACTAATTCTTTTTATTGGTTCGCCGACGAGCGCTGCTAAAGGCCAAAAAGGAAACGCCTTGGAATAATATAAAAACATCAGGTTGGTTAATCAAAATTATTACAACATGTAAAATATAAATAAAAAATATACATAAGCGACAGCAGAATTATGTGCGTGTTTTGATAGAGACATGGCATGCTGCTAATAATTATGTAGCTTCAATTGATGCTGCTGCAATTAGCATGTGCGTGTATCCATCGGATACATTTGACTTTGATTTTGCCATTTAAAGTCAAAGCTGAACACGTACTTTTCGCCATTTATCGGTAACATGTATTCAACCCAAAAAGTGGAAACGAGTTTAATCGAGTGAACTCAGTATAATTTAGTTAGTTGATTTTATGCTCTACATTTATCTGCCAGTTCTGTTTATATAATGTGGATTTGAAATAGTTTTTTAAGTATTTAGAAGGTTTTAAAGCAGTTTGAATTTATTATAAAAGATAGAGGTTTTTACAAAGTATGTTTATTCTTAAGATACAAACGTTATTGAAGGCATTTAATATAATTTTCTAATTAATAATTCGATATTAGTTTTATATAATTGTTTCTTGGTTATAATCTTCAAAATATTGGGGTTTTCTATAACCATATTTAAAATCAACCTTAATTAAAAATATTTATATTTTTGAAGTATTTATTCATCAGAAATTAGTAGTATCTTTCCTTAAACTATTTAAATTCTTACATCCTTTTGCCCCACTTTCTTGGCCCTCGTAATCAAAACAAAACCATTCAAATCTCGTTATCATAATAATCCCAAACAAGGCAAGGAACTTTTAACCATAAAAAAGAAAAGCGAAAGCCAGTTGAAAGCGAAAGTATCTTCTTCCCCACGAGTATCTTTGTATTCGTAACTGAGTTTTCAGAACAGCGCAAGCGTTTTTCCAGTTGTTTTTGTTGTGTTCCCGGGACTTGGCTTTGTTTGCTTTTGACATTTCGTTCGATAGCAATGTCATACAAGTATAAAGAAAAAAGAAGCACGCGCTAGCCGAAAAGCGAAAAAAAAAAATACAAAATAAAAAATAATATGGAAGCCACCCACATCCAAACACACGCACTGACACACGCACGCAATATATCTGACAGATACAAAAAGAATTACTGACGGAAAATTAGCGCTTCAAACGAGGCTCGTGTAAGCCACTTGTTTTATATATATTGATTGCGGTGAAGTTCCAATGCAAATCGATTTTTTTCGGGGGGTGTTGAGGCGGAGGATTCCAAATCAGAAGCCCGGGGAATGAGCAACATGCGCAGCCTGAATTTCAGCTAATTTACCATAAAGAATATATATTATTAATTTTGGTTTATTTATAAATAAAAAAAAACGCCAAAGCCAGTCAACCAGTCAGCTGTTGTGGTTTGTTGATGAGTGGAACAAGTATCTATAGCGCTCTTACCAAAGCGTGGGCGGCACTTGCCGGTCTGAAAAGAAAAAAAAAATGTTCTGAATAGAATTTATGCTAATGATATATGCGACAGAGAATGACAGCGTAAAAGCTATTGCGAATATTTATTTAGTTTTGTACAAGTTCAGCAGGTCAAGTGGATTCCTAGTTTGTTCAAAGGATTCTTTGTTAAATATACAAGATTTTCCCTAGCGACCTAACTTGGTTTTATATATTTTCTTTAGTCAATTTAAACTACTTTTAATAATATTTAATAACTTTAATAATTAATAGTGCTTTATTTTATTCTTCAAAAAATAGTTTAATAATATATTTCTATTTAAAAGAAAATCCTACAAATTCTTAAATAGTTTTTAAATTATCTAGAATCTTATCTTATCTTTTCCGCTTCAAGTGCAGCCTTAAATTTTCCTAATTAATTGCCTGTTAAGACTTTAATTTTCTAAGCATATTTGCTTTTGCAGAACAGTTCAATGATCCGCTTAGCAATCTTATCACCTTTGGTCTTGGCTGTCAGCCATCAAATCTAATTCGAGCTGCCGAGTAGTGCTAAATCAGGATTACAAACTGTTCCGGCGTTAAATTCAAATAAAAATAGCTAATTAGTTACCTAATCTCTAGCTTAGCCTTGTCCATTGATTAGGCACATATTGAATATTGGCCAAGTTGATATGTATATTCCTGTACTTATAATATATATAATCCTACAATCACAGCGGGCGGTCCCAAAAGCCCACGGGGCTTAAATGACAGCAAATACTGAACGCTGATAGTTTATCTGCAGGTAACACTGCGATATGGCTAACATTATTGTTGGCAAAGCATTTACCAATTTATTGCCATAACGGCCAACAGTTGGTTGATTCATAGATAATACCCTGGAATAATTATTGAGAATATAAGTGAAATTCTTAAATAAGAAGAATATAGATTAAAATATATGGAGATTCTTTTTAATATCTTAAAACAATCTTCTTGAGAAATCTACCTACCTGACAAGAAAATGTAGTTAAGATTAATATTGAGGCAGACATCCGAGGCTGCAACGTCACCGATCACGAGCATTTCTATATAGCCTGCCTCTACCTTTTGGGATGCACATCGAGCATACAGATACAGATACTTGGGCACCGATACAGATACAGATACCAGAAGAGGCGGATGCGGATGCGGGGTGAGTGCAATCAGCGTGAGGGCAGTGCTTGGCTACGATTTGCGATTTCGCTCCGCTGCGCTGCACTTCGATTTCGATCCGATCGCATCCCATCCGATCCGTTCCGATCCGTTTTTGCCTTATCAATCAGGGTGGATTTGCTGAATGCCAAAAACACAACAAAAAGATCGTTTGGTAGTCAGTGCACGCCCGACACCGTGACGCTGCAGACGTGGTGCAGTTCGAGGGCTTTTCGGTGGTTTGCTTAGCTGGTTGTGGTTCCAGAAATAATACCCATTATTTGCTCGAATATATATAGTACAACCTTGGGTTACTAACTACTCCCTTACATCACCGTCGGCTAGTGTAAGTGTAAAATTCGCGAAAAGTGTAATTGTGAGTGAAGCGTTCTCGGTTTCGCGGTTCTCAGGTCAATTCTGATTGCTATAAATAAAATTGCAAATTCGTTATCACAATCCATAATCGAGACGCCGGGGCAGCATGATTAAGCGCCTCCCTCCATGCCGGCGAACCACCACCCACTCACCGCCCCATCGCAAATACTGCAAATATCATGTGGGGTTCAGGTGATAAGCCGCCGACCAGTAACCACAACAAATAAAGAAACTATATAGGCCTAGAAACAGCTAATCGAACTATTTAAATGGTGTGAACAGCTAATGGCGCATCCATCTCGGGTCCAGTGACTAACAAGCCGAACATGAGAAGTGCTACTGTGAAATGCAAATGATAAGAACGTTTGTTGTGTCTGGCGATCAAAGCACCTGTAGATGCATTAAGAAATTTAATTGGTTTTTGAATTCTAGTGCATTTTGAAACTATTAGTAATGATTTTTTTTATTATTAATATTTTATTTCTATTAACTATTAAAAATGATTATTTTTAAACCATCTTCCAAGTAGCTCTCTTTTTTTTTTTAAATATTTTTAGATATTTTCCATTTGTTTTTTGTATACATTTACAAGCTTATCCTTCATTCTATTATATACGATTTAACTTTAAAAAGAATTTTAGAAAATAAAATATAATAAAACTAAATACTTCGAATTCTTTGATTTATTATAAAAAAGCTATTTCTGCTATCATGTAGCTAAATTTATAATTAAATAAATTCTAAAAAATTTCTCGTTAGCTATAAACATATTTTTATACTCTAAGAATTCATCACAATCATAATTTTATTGGATATATTATTGTATCTCTCTTGCACTAAATTGGCACCTCAACAACACCTTGACTTTATTTCCCAAAAAAAAAAAAATACACTAAAAGTGAACTAATCAAGCATAATTCAAAGTTATTTCTTATTGCGTTTGTCCACTTTAACATCAATTCCGTACATTTCCCCCAATTTAATTCAATTAAGCTTCTATGGGTGGTGTCTCGGTGCGTGTATCTACTTAAGGCGGCTACTTGGAGTAAAAGTATCTCACAGTTACGCAGTAACATGGAGTAAAAAAGAATACAAAAACCGCAAATAAAATGCAAAAAAAAAGAGAAGGAAAAATTAAGCAAGAAACGGAAATGTTACTTTGGCCGAAAAATAAAAGTCAAAGACATATGTTGTCTTAGTTTTATTTTTAGATTTTGTGATTGTGTGTTATTTATTTTCATTTCTTTCTGTACATATATTTTATTTATAAAATGTGAGCTTGAGACACTGCATTACGAATTATTATTTATATAGAAAGTATTTTTGAATATATTCTATATAAAATGTATACAAAACATTGATGATTTTTAAAGCATTTCTCAAGATTGTATTTATTTTCTTTGGGTTTTGATTCAGCAAAACGGTTGCGATTATTTTAATTAATATTTATAGACGTCAATTTATTTTGGAATGTTTTTTAATTTCGCAATTAATGAAGACATGCTCAATTAAACGTCAATGAATACAAATATATATATATTTTATTCACATATATTTTAAGTGTATATATTTCATTCTGTAATCTCTTTCTTGACCCAACGTCATCAGCGCCCAAAACGCATTTAGCCACTTGGCCGAAAGCCAGAACAAGAATCCATTTATCTGTAAAAAAAAATTAAAAAGGGTGCAACAGCAAAAACAATCTTCAAGGGATATGCATGAATCATAAAATATCTGCCATAAGTGGCATCACCTCATTTTTACTGCAGATCCGCAGAGCTTTCGTTTATTTAATTTTAAGGAAATTTCAAAGAGATCGGCATTCTGACCTCCTTAACCGATTGATTGTCAGACGATCGTTTATTTATTTGGCTTTTAAGTTTTCTTTACTTCTTTTTTTACTCGCTTTACTGCTTAATTAAATTTCCTATGCATGCTGCCAAAAATAAAAAGTTAAACATATAAACAAAAGAGAGACGGAAAATCCAAATAGACAAAAAATAAAAAAAGAAATGCCGCGAAAAGTTCAAGGCCAATTGACTTTGTCTCGTCTCGATTGGCGCATCTAATTTCGAAAATAAAAACTCTGATGTCTTCATTGGGCGGCACTTCCTTTGCTAATTTGCCTCTCATCCGCTCTCCGAATATATAGATCGATCTATAACTGGGCGTGGCTATAGCCAATGCACCTGATCAAAGGTAATGCACGTGCTGCCACCGAAAGGAAAACAATAACAATGCCATTTGCCAAATGCAAATTGGGAAGGTGTTAACAATTTGTTATGGTCACCCGGTTCATTTTGGTATTTCTCAGACATTGTCTGGTTTTTATTTTTGGGGGTAAACCATCACGGGTTTTCATCACCTGACTTAACCAAAAAATAAAGGAAACTGAACCAAATTTGACATAATAATAAATAATAATAATAATAAAAATAATAATAAAATATTAAACAAAGGGATAAAAGAAGTTCTTGGATTAAAAAAGGAATAATTGCTTAACTATTGAAAAATCCTAAAACATTTTTTTAAAATTTTGTAATTAACAAAATAATACATTATTTTGATTAGATCTTTTGCAAGTGGATATCATAACTGTGCTTCCATAGTTTTCCAGCATAAGTCTCTTTCTAAATATTATTCTCATTTTAATTAACATTTTTGTTTAACTTAAAATTTCGCTAGGTTAAAACTAATTACCCCCACAAATTCTTTAAATAGTCTATTTAAAATTTAATGACAACCAACTAAATCAAATGAAAAGGCAACAAAACCGTTCGAAAAATGAGAAATGCGCCGGGGTATAATAAAAGCAAATATACTGCATAATATATTGTCTTAGCTGTTTCAAAAATGCCATCGAATATACAATGGGGAAAAAGCGAAAAAAGGGAAAGTGATGAAAAAAACAACATTTCGAGCGAATTTATTTGTTTACTTAAAGATGGCTCATCTTGTTCCAATATATCACACTCACGTCATATATCCCGATGGTCCTATATTTGCAGATATTCCGCCAATCGACTGCACCAGGCACAACTGTGTGGTGACGTGACGTAAATGAACGATCCCGGCGATATACCACTGACACACACAAGCACGCCGGACAGCAGGCCGCCCTGCAGCATTATTTCCATCATACCAACCATAGGGATGTCCTCATGCCGGGGAAGAGCCGAGGCCTTCGCACGGAGTCTGTCCTCCAAGCTGCGCACCTTGGGATCACAGGTGAGTTGGAAGAGGGAAAGGTGGAAAAGGTGAACTATTTGTGGTATTTTTAAATATTTTTAATGACAGTTTGAATACAAATATAAGGCCTTTCGGTAGAGTCCTACATAAAAAGAATGTTGAATTTCTGCAACATCTACATTTCTGTTGCTAGCACCAATGGATGTTGCTCAACATGAGTCTTTATTAGTTAACATTTTCTTCTGCCTTTCATACTGTTTAATTAAGTTCTTTCATAAATTTTAGTACAGTTAGAGAAAAATTAGCATAGCAGGTTCCCTTTAAATTTAAAGATAAATTCAATAAATAATGAAACCCAAAAGTCGAAAGCTTCAAAACTAAACTTTATTTTGCTGTCTGAACTCGGTGATTCAAGAACTTGAAGTACCTTCTTATGTGGCATTCTTGAAGTATTCCTCCTTACCGGCTTGATCAGCCTTCATGGTCCGTGCTCCTGGTCGCCAGTTCACTGGACAGACCTCTCCATACTCATCGCTGAACTGGAAGGCCTGTACTAGACGCAGTGCCTCATCCACACTGCGACCCACGCCCATATCATTCACTGTAATCTGGCGAATGCGTCCCTCACGATCGATGATGAAAGAGCCGCGCAGAGCCAATCCTGTGGCTTCATCCAGCACGCCATAATCCCTGGCTATCTTCATGGATTTATCCGCCAGCAGTGGGATGTCCATTTCGCCGAGACCTCCAGCTTTCCGGGGCTGATTCATCCAGGCACAGTGGCAATAGTGGCTATCAGTGGAGCAGGCCATCACATCACAGCCAACATTGCGGAACTCTTCGGCCCGATCGCTAAATGCCTGCAACTCCGAGGGGCAGACAAAGGAAAAGTCAGCCGGATAAAACAAAAGCAGGACATATCTTCCACGTAGATCCTCCAGAGATAAAAGCCGCATTGAACCGTTTGAAACCGCGTATGTGGAAAAGTTTGGAGCGACTTGGTTGATATTTAGCATACGCATCTTGCTGGGTTTTTTGTTGTTTTATTGAGGGGTTTTTAAATATTTTACTTGTAGGTTTCTTATAGTTTTATTAGTGGGTTTTTGTGTGATTTTTCTGAACGTGTTTGTTCAGTCCGTTCGTTGTAGGGGGTGTAGACTGAATGACCGAAGTTCAATAGGAACAATGAAGTTTCTCAGGTGGGCCTACTATGAATAAGAAAACTAAAGAAATAAGAAGTTGTTTTATTATTATTTATAAACATTTTCTAATCAGTTTTAATTTTCTTACAGACAACCGAGGAAGGCGAGGGCAATGCGGAAGATGAGCCCATTATTAATGGCACCAGCACGAACACGTGGGTCAATTCGCATGACTCCGAACAGACAGTAATGGACCTTCAGCCCCTGCGCCATGAGTCCGACTCCTTCTTTGACTTCGACTGCGAGCTGGAATCGCCCGGGAGTCCTGTGGATGAGTGCGAGTACCTGCGTCTAATCGAAACCGCCTCAAATACGCCACACAACTCAACGGCGGAATCGGGTTACGCCTGCGCTTCAGTGGCCAGCAGTCACAGCAGCAGCACTGATGGTCCCTACTTCGATGCATCCGCTTCGGGTTCGGGTTTCGCTTCCACATCCACAGCAGCAGCTGCCCAGGAGCCAAAGCTGCCGGCCTCGGACCTCAAAGAATATGTGAATACCATACAGTTGAACGGCAGTCACGAGCTGGTGAACGGAGTGCCGGAGGAGCAGCCACCTAGCCAGGACGTGGTTCATGAGGATGAGGCCTTCTTGCAGGCCCAGATTCTCAGTGAACTTCAACAGCATAGCTTCAGTTTGAGGGCACAGGATCAGACTAAGCCCGAGGAGGAGAATCTTACAAATGGCCATCTTGGGGAGGAGTTGGAGCAACTGGAACTCAAGGGGTTGACGGAAGTCCTGGACGTAGCTGGCACTACAAACAGAGTTCCAGAGAGAGAAAGAGAGAAAGAAGACCCAACCGATAGGGTTCAAGAGGCAATCACCACAGAAAGAACTCACGAGGAAACCCCCTGTGAGAGAGTGCAACCAGAAAGTAGCCTTGAGAGGGTTCAAGACGAAGCCACCAACGAAAGGGTTCAAGAGGAAACCCCCACTGAAACCCCCAATGACAGAACCGCCACAGAAGACGCAATCTTCCCCGATCGAACCCTCCAGGATGAGGAACTCTCGCCCGACAGTGGTGTAGACGAGACAGACAAGTCGGCCAGCAATCTCACCGTGAATGTGGAACTGGCACAAATCGAACAGGCCAAACAAGATGTGGACAAGGCTGTGGAGAAGAGTGGTGGACACAGTCACGGCATAGATACCACTGATGATGAGGATGACTGCAGACCGCAGCGGATCAGGCGCTGTTCCTCCCTGAAGACGGGAAAGACACCGCCTGGAACCCCAGGACGAAAGAAGATTGTGAGATTCGCTGATGTCCTGGGCTTGGACTTGGCGGATGTAAAGACCTTCCTGGATGAGATACCCACCATACCAAAGTCGGCGTTTGAGGATCTGGAGATACTGGAGTCGGAGCCACCTCTACAGTTGGGTCCCAAGTCGGATAAGCTGCTGATGCCCCTGTTCCAGCAGCCAGGTGGCCTGGCCAAATTCCTCGATGCAGTCAGGGAGAAGCAGGTGTCGCTGGAGAACGCTGCCGTATCGGATAACATAAACCAAACGATATCCGGTTCGGTGCGAGTGCGAAATCTCGATTTCCACAAGTCGGTGCACATAAGGTATTCGCTGGACGGCTGGAGGAGCTATGCCGACCTGCAGGCCAACTACGTGGAGAACTCCTGCGATGGCTTCTCCGACAAATTCACCTTTGTGCTGTTTGGCAACTCGCTGCATGTGGGCCAGCGGCTGGAGTTTGCCGTGAGGTTCCAGTGCAAGGGCCAACAGTTCTGGGATAACAATTATGGGGCCAACTACTGCTTCCAGTGTCTGCCCAGCTCTACACATGCCACCGGCAGCACGACGGCATCGCCACCGTCCGTGGCGACTGGCGCCGTAACCTCCGGCCATAGTGCCAGTCTGGTCGGAATGCTAAGCCCCACGGCGGGCGATGCCTGGTGCAGCTCCTTCTACTAAGCGGTGGCATTGGGTCCGCACTAAAGGCACTAGAATCCATCTCATCATCAGCCCCCAATGACACGACACCAAGGTCGGGGACCCATCCCTGTCCTTGACGTTGTGTGTGTCCTAACAATACCCTCCTAATGAAATCGAATTCCCTAGATCAAGGACAGTTAGAGATCGGAATTGACACCCCCTCATCCAGCTCCCTCTTTGTGAGGGTGTATCGATTTAAAGAAACTAAAATTTCAGGTGGGAAGAAGTAATATTTAAACGGATTATTAATTTTAATTTACATTTTCTTACTTTTTTACAAATTAAAGGGCTTTAAATAATTATAGAAACATTATTTGAAGCCTAGATAACTTGATAAATTCTGGGAAAATGTAAAATAACAATTAATTTAAGCAAAATTCAAGAAGTTATTTGTTAAAAGTAAGTTCAGCAGGCAATTAAAAATATAAGAATGCTAAAATAATACTTATTTCTGAAAATAAAACTAAAATTGAAGATTTAATTGCCTGGAAATAATATATTAATAATAATATATTAATGTAATTCAATTACTTGCCCCTGAAATTTATATAGTTTTTTTAAACACCGAAAAATCGACACACCCTGCCCTTCCAATAAAATGGAAAAAATTGTTTATATTTTTATAATGGAGTGGACAGGCTAGAGAAGGGGTAGAGGAGCTGTTAAAGCTGTTAAAACTGCTAAGGAGCGCTACAACAATAACTAAAAAGAAAAAAATATACAAACCAGAGTAGTGCGAACAAAATGAAGAGCCAACAGAGTTCGAATGAATCCCAAAGATAGTTGTTAGTCGTATCTTATAAGAAGAGCAAGTGATAACAAACTAAAAATCTGATGAGTTTCTTCAATGTTTTCTTCTGTTTTTCAGTTGCAGCCTCAATTTTAAGTATGGTTTCTTCCCAGGTTTGTTTGTTTACAGTTGGATCGGGTTCGGGTTGGGGTTAAAAAGGTTGGGTTTCTGCCAGTTTTATGTACATGTACAGAAACAATTCTTTTGTGAAAAGATTAACTGCAGTTAATCGAAAGTTCAGCAACAGTTCTGCGAAATATACATATATATTTAATGAGCTTAGCACCATTAATTCACTCTTTGTTTGGTAAGAGCGATTAGACGATCGGCTCATTCGTTTTATAGATCCATTTGAGCACTGAAACCGAGTCAAAAGTTAACTATAACTAACCAACAACATCCATTATCTAGTCAATTCGAGTTTACTTTTGAGAGACCTTCATGGCCAGTCCCATGATCTTCGTTCCCCGACTGAGAACCTCCTCCAACCATCTGACAAGACAGACAAACCTCCGCTTTTGTTTCGCCTAAATGTTGATATTTTTCTGTTTTTTGATTTTTTTTTCAAATACTTTTTAATTATAATTTAAATGATTTCAATATTTTTTATGTATATGTTGATGCGTAATATATATCTTAATATTATATAAATATATATATACAAAATAAAATAAATATAAAATGTAGTTACATTTTTCTTTTGTTGATTCTTGTGTTTATTTTGTTTGAATAATGAAACGTGTGTTATCACCAGCAAACTCTTCTTATCCACAACAGAACCTTATATAGCCTATATCAGGGATTGACAAGCAACATGAAAAAAAAACACCTACTTATAACAATTATTTAAAAACGCAGCTACCTCAAGGTTTTCTCATCGAAAAGAGAGAGAATAATAGTATATGATTAATATAAAAATACTATAAAATATGTTTATTGCATAGCAAACATGTATGAAACCGAAAACAAGCAAAAAAACAACAAATAAAAGCTAACTTTAAAAGTTACAACTATTTACAGCATAAATATTACAGAGAGAAATATTACAAAAGTCCCCCTAAAACCAAATGACTTAGACTGAAGCGTGAGTATTTCGTTAGGAGAGCGAAAAAATTTGTTATGAGATCTGCCCAGAAACCAGAATTATGTTAAGGTCTGGGTGGGCGGGGCTTTTGTCTCAGCATAAGTTCCACTTTACCCCAACAAAAGAATAAAGAACCCCCAATAAAATAATAGATCAAAACCCACGTTTATGTGCAAGCCTGGAAAGAGTTTTCTTTTGTGAATCAGATTAAAGTGAAGGGAACATTCAAATTATGTTAAAAAGGTACAAATTCTAAAAGGTAAGTAGATAACAAACTTAAATAAACTGTGGATAATCCTAATAAATTGTTAATGCTCTGTTTACATATAAATTTAAGATCTTTTCGTGTTCATTCCACATAGAATTCACTTTTAATGGCTCAATCACAAAGTCCAAAGCCGATTTAGTGTGAAAGTTCTCTACTCATTCATTGATTTTTATGCAAATTATGCACACTTTATAAATAGTTGGCTTAGTTTATTAAACAAGAGGAATTTGCATAAAATTCGTATATAAGACAAGGTATATAAATCTAAATGAGCTATTTTAACGGTAGTTCAGAGTGATTTTTTCCTTTTTTATTCAATTCTTTCAAGCTTTGTCTCCATATAAAAAGATGAGACAATGATCTGATTTTGGTTAGTTGGCAGCATGATGAAGTCGCGATTGGAAGTTCGCCTAGCGAATTTGATTATTTTGTTGTCAGCTTTGCTGGCCATTTCGACGGGAGTAAGGTCCCAGGACAATGCCTCTTCTGGACGTCTTATTACCCTGCAAACCGGAAGTCCAGCGCCTGCTCCTCCGCCACAGGAAGTGATCATCGAAGGGGACTACGATCATCATCACCATCATCCTCCGGCGTATCCCCCAACCTATCCATATCCGCCGCAACCCCAACCTTCGCACTGTCATTGCCCACCGGGACCTCCAGGACCTCCAGGACCTCCTGGGACCCCCGGACAGCCCGGCCAGAAGGGTTATCCTGGCAGCAAGGGCTCCAAAGGTGACCCTGGCGAGAAGGGAGCAAAGGGAGAGAAGGGTTATCCGGGCATGCCTGGAATGCCTGGACCACAGGGCCCACCTGGATACCCTGGAGGAGCGTATCCTCCCTATCCCTATCCTCCACCGCCGCCACCTGGTCATGGACATGGAGGGCACGGAGGCGGACATTATCGCCACCACGATGGTGATTACTATGAAGAGGATGAGGATCATTATGGTCATGAACGCGCCTTTAGTATTATAGAAGAAGATCAGCTTGGCCACCAACCCCTAATCTTGGCTTTTAGCCATCAGAGGAATCCACTGACATCAAGATCAAATAAAAGGAGAAATTAAACCGAGTTGTTTCTATCAAAAATAAGGGAAAAATTAATTTTTTGCTATTAATATCAGGGAAATTTCTGAAATCTAGGGTTTTCTGGGTTCACTAAGATTTAGAATAGAGCAAAAAAGAATAAAAATCAATATTTTAGGTACGAAATATATTTATTTTCTAGGATGTAACTCTTTAATTTAATTTTAAGATTAAATCGGAGCAAACTGATTTCTTAATTTTCCTTAAAAATATTAGAAATAATAAAGCGAATACGAAATAAGATTAAAAAAGGAAGGAACGTTTCCTAAGGCTTTCATTTAAATTGGCAGTTATTTAATATTCCGATTTTTAAAATTTCAAACCTTCAATTGAAACCTTTTTACACTGCTTATGTTACCAGACACTTTGTAGGGCAAACATAAATCAAGATGAGAACAAAAAGTATATAGATATCTTAACTATTAGCAAACATCATCGTCTATGGCTGGATGGGCGTCGTCGACTTCCACCTCCGCCTCCTCGTCATCCAAGGCCGCTTGTGAGGCGCTAACCTCCGCAAAATCATCCTCCATGTTATCCACAAAGCTGGAGACCCTATCAACACACAAAACAAACAGACATTAGAAACAAATACCAGGCAAGGTTCCAAGTTTTCTCTGCCATCACTTTTCAAAGTCGCACTGCGGCAGCAGGCCTTCGTCCTTCGAGGGGCTGAACCGTAGCAGCGTGCAGAGTCTCAGCAGGCCAAGGAGTATCAGGAACATCCCGGCCACATAGCTCAGCCACAGATTGTGCGGGTACAGGATCAGGCACACGCCGATGACCGCATAAACGGGCGTGGGTCGCCATCCCCCGCAAATCGCTGATAGACGCCAACAGGCCAGGCAGTTGCAGGATGTACGCTGGTAATTATTCCTAAAATAAATTAATGCCATAAATAGGGGTTAGGAAATATTATAGTTGGAGGATATTAGAACAATAAAAATATATTTTTAAAATTATTTATTATTTTTAAAACAAAATTAATACAAAAAAAAGTAAAGTATGAAACGATTGAGCTGACTTTAGTGTATCTTTTGACTTCAGAAATTTATTCTTTTAAAATTAAATTATATTAAAATTCTTTTAAATTTTAACTACCTCATTATTATTCTCATTATTAAATTTAAATTTAATATAATAATTGCCATATTATCTTACTCTGAGCACTGCAGCTGCAGGAAAATAGTCACCAGCCATTTGATCTCGATAAACATTACCAGCACAGCTGAAAAACTAACCACTAATTAAGTTAATTCTGGCCTATATGCGATTTAACTTACACTATATAAAGGCCAGCCTGATAGCCATGCATGTAGACATCAACGCCGACGCCGCAGATAACTGGAGAAGAAGAATGGTTTAAGCATTTTATGGGTGAGGGGCGAAAAGGAGAGTTTCATCCTTGAACAAGCCTATAAAATAATGTGATTTCGTCTGGGCGAATATATTTATAAGCATATTTATTGAGTTTGGGGCTTTTTTGTTTACCAAGATGGGGCCATAAAATGTAATAGGAAACCGAAGAAAAGTAGCGAGGTTGGTATGAGAAGTTTGTAAACATTAAATCTCTATTATTAAGATTTGAATATTGATACATTTTCTATGATAATCAAAGTAAATAATAATATTACAAAAATGGGATTATTATTTACAAAGCAATAATAGGACCTTAAATAACCTTTTATCTAAAATAATAGGTGTCGCAGAATTAAGACTTGAGAATTTCTAGGGTCTTCTTTTAGTTCTTTTTAATATAAACTTTAAAAAATATATAAAAAGTTTATTAGGTAATTACAAAAAGTAAATAAAATAATTATAATTAATATGAAATATACAATATATACAATATATACAATATATACAATATATACAATATATACAATATATACAATATATACAATATATACAATATATACAATATATACAATATAAATTTTCTTAAACAGCCCCCTAAAATATTCATATTCTAACCACATTATGAGTCCCCTGATTCGCCGCTACCAAATCCACTTCCAATGTGTAAAATATGGCCAAGAAAAGCCGCCACTCCCTCCACCACTCCCTCTACCACTCCCCCTTTCCCCCTACTGCGTAAAAACTCAATCTAATTAAGTTGTTTTTATTATGCCAAGCCGCGAAAAACAAATCAGATTAAACCAGTTAGATATATGTGTTGGTCGTATTTAAATGACACTGCAGAGCCGAAAACCAAACCAATTACATTAAAGGACAAAAATCGAAAAAGCGGAAATCGAAAAAAACATGCAAAAATTATCTGGATAATTGAAAGCGATGGAGAAAAAATAGATATCACTGGAATATGGAGGGGAAAACTTGGCGAATGGCTGGCGCCAAAAGGCTAACAACAAAGCTCATTGTCGACCGTATGGAAAAGTTGCTCTGATAGGGGGAAAATGGGGACAGGGGAAAAACGCTGCTCTTGGCACAGGATGCCAAATTGTGAACTGCAAGCTGCATAGAGGCCAATGCCTTGTTAATGGCTCTGACAAGGAGAGGATTTCCTCTTCCATTCAGAGAGGGGTTTATAAACTATATCAAGTTTTTATTTCTTTGTTTTCTTCATGG
Organism: Drosophila bocki; assembly: GCA_008042715.1. NCBI lineage: Eukaryota > Metazoa > Arthropoda > Insecta > Diptera > Drosophilidae > Drosophila > Drosophila bocki. The sequence goes on from VNJY01002960.1 coordinate 22,841, forward strand.
CTGAAAACAATTTGTAAGGAAATTAGTTTGAACTTGACCCAACGTTTTTGTTATGTTCTCTACCCACCAGCAATTTATCAAAATTCTGTCATTCTTCGGGCGAGTTCACTATTTTAAGCGTATTAGGGAAATCTCGCTTGGTGGCTGAAAAATCGTTGTGATTGGCCGCGATAAGCGTAAAAGCCAAGTTTGATAACTGCACCAGATGGCCGAGAAAAATCGTTGAAAAAACTCACTGGATTTCCATATTTTTTATGCAAATAGGAGATAAGAAAAGTTCAGATATTTAATGTGATTAATTTTATGAGAGGAAATATTTTAAAAAAGTTGCAAAATTTATGGAATTTAAATAAATTTAAAGTTTTCAGAGAAAAAATAAATACAATATTGGCTTCAAAGTGAAACAATTTGCATCAGTAAAGCAATTTAATTAAATTTCCCTATTTTGTTTGATAAAACTTTATATTTCCCTAAATTTAATGCAATTTACTTTTGTGCATTTTCTTTTGAATTAAATTTTAATGCAATTTATTTCCCTTTTTCTTGTTATGACCAAGAAAAATGTCTTGTAGGAATAATGCTTTTTTGTTAAAGGAAATCATAAAGAAATTCTAAGAGAAGGCATTCACTCAGCTTCTTAGCTTTAGAATTCATATTGAATGGCAAGAAATATAATAAGCCACAGCACTCAACATATCCTGGGGCTTGATTTCCATGCACAAGCATTTCCTACGATTTGTCAAGGGTAAACATTCCGAAAAAGGGACAGAAGAGCAATGCATATGCATTTATTCATGCACATGCATCTAACCCCATATCGTGATTGGCATTATCTAAAGAATGGGGAAAGGGAATTGGGGGGGATAGGGAGGAGGGAGGGTCACCTGTCCTGAGAGTTATATTATTTTGCCTGCATGGATTTCCAAGCACTTTCCAAGCTTACCGAATGAAGTCAGCAGACCAAAAACCCTTATCACAGGACGTAAACACTCGCACTCGGCGGACTGAAGGCGATGATGATGTCGTCCTCGACGAAGGCGTTGCTGTTGCAGTTGCATTTGGCTCATAATTAGTTTTTTATATTTAAATTAAATAATATAACTTAAAGTTATTTTCGTGTTTCTTTATATTAGATTTATTTAAAATGTATATTTAATCTAAGTTAAAATTTCTTAAAATTTTTTATAAGGTTTTCTTTAAATAGCAACTGCTTAACAATTTAATTCTTTTTACATAATTTTATTTTTTATACATTTTCACTTTATTCAATATATTTATTTCCACTTTTATAGTTAGTTATTTTTACTATTTTTATTTGATTCTTTCACTTGATTCTCACTACCATCCAAGAAATGGCTAATAAAACAATCAAAGAGCCGTATCCACATCACAAAAGTCCACTACGTGCTTGGCATACTTAGGGGACCAACTTAACGACAAACATTTTCAATTCCAACGTGAACAGCTCATTACGTTTTTAAATTTCTTTTTAAATTTCCAGCATTTAAGTCGGGCATACGCTGCGTATGCGTAATGTGACACTTTTTGCACTTCCTCCTCCCTAGTATTTAATCACCTTTGTGAGTGTGTGCCAGAGCTAATGTCTGCAAATTACCGTTACCATTTGCACTTTACCCCCGCACGTTTTGTGTCCTTTTTTTTCGGTTTCAATTTTTCCTTTTTTGTAATATTTTTTGTGTTATTTTTTTAGGTGCCACTTGACTTTATGACCGTGCCTCTAAACAACGAACGTCCGCACGCTTCCAGCAGCGCTAGCCGAATGAAACTGAATGAAAGGACCTAGCAGGGAATCGTTTCTATATACGGAGTCAGATCCAGAGTCGCCGCTGAGGCTGCTTTTCCTACTGCCGCTGCTTTGTAGCCAAAAGGCCAGCCAATGGGGCGGCGCTGCATTCGAAGTTGCCGAGTTGATTTGTTATGAGAGGACGCTCGTGTTTATTACTTTTTAAATGCTTACATCCAAAAGTTGGACAGAAAAAGTGGCTTTTAGGTGGAGATTTATGGTAACCGCAAATACTTTATCGCTGTGATTATTCATTTAGAGTGGAATTATAATACATATATTTATCGGGATTTTATTTTTTGGAAATAGAGAGAGAGGGTATGTATTATTAATGTTTAGCTTATACTTTTTTTTAACAAAACTTCTTAATTGACTTGTTTTGAGAGGGAACTTGTATGTTTTTTAAGCAGTTTCAATTTTATGAACTATTTAGATATTTTTTTATATATTTATTGAGATATTGTATTAAAAAATGTTTTTTGAAATACTTATGGTTATTAGTACGGTGTTATTAAGTTATATGTTAAGTTATTAAATTTGTTTTTATTTTAAATGGGAATAGTTTTTACACCTATTTTACAACCAAATAATTTTTTCTTGATATAAAATATCGTCGAAATAGAATACTTTTTTGCATATAACAAAAAGGGTAGTGCATTCCCAAAGTCACCACCATCCCGTCGAGCTTCTTCCCAATTCAAGCTTGATTTTATTTGTCACGTTGTCCTGTGTGAGCTGCTCCTCATGTTGTTGCTCTTGCTGGCTTTTCCCTGTGTGTGCGTGCCTTCGTCCTGCTGGTCCTGCCACTTTCTTCTACCCCCGCCTCCTCTCCTTGGCTACGTTTCAGTAATTTTCATAACTGGCTGAATGAGGACCAAGAGCGAAGAGAAGCGCAGCGACAGGAGGCAAGAAAGAAGCTCAAAAGGCGACCAGGAGCAAAGCTGAGCAATTGCCAAGTGCCAAGCAACTACGCAGAATGTGGACAAAAACATTTTCGGCTTCTGCCGGCTTCCTTCTATATATATTAAGCGGGGGAAAGGTTCAGTGCGAAGCACGAGTAAATATTTTTTTTTAGCCTCTCCGCTTATTGTGCTGTGCATTTGCTAAGGTGCCTATCGTCAGGCTTGTTTGCATTATGCGGCGTTAATGACATCCAAAGTGGGAAAGACGCCCCCCAGAGGAAAGGCTCCACTGTCGCCAGCATCTACGACATAATTTACAGCTGCCTTACACAGAAAATTTCATTTCCTTAAATTACCGGGAATTACAAAGGAAAAAAAAATATCTATTAAGGATGCCTAAAGCTTTAGGATTTGTAGAAAAGTCCTAACTTTAAGAATTGAAGAATTTCTTTAGATTGTTTTTGCTTTTAAGAAAATTATTTTTAGAATTATTTATATATATTTTTTGGTGACTTTTCAAATATTATAATATTAATTCGCTTTCAACAATAAATTCTCCAGGAATTATAGATTAAGCTAAATTGTTTATTGTTTATATTATTTTTAACACATGGTTCACATAGATATTTGCATAAATATATTAACAAAAAACAACTTTAAGTAATTTTTTCTTCAAGTGAAATCAAGCTAATGATACTTCCCGGCCAGCTCACTTGGAGAACTCCTTGCGCCGCTTCATTATCTTTGTAATTCCAGCGACCATGGCCACCTCGGGCAGCGACAGCTTGGCATCCTCCTGGAAGTCACAACGTCTGGTTAAATGCAGCCAGGTTCTTTCCGGATTCAGGGACAGCGGCATCTGCAGCCAGCTAACATAGTCGATTTTCAGGGATCCCGTCAGAAGCTGGTCAAAGGGGGTATTCCCAATGAAGAACATAGACCTAAGCACCGAAGTCTTGGCCTCCTTAATATTCTGACCCTGGACTCCTTGAAACGGACTCGGATCATTGTCACCCGTACCTAGTTGCTCCAGCAGCCAGTCCTTGTTAAATTTCAAATAATTATAGACCACCTTGAGGGCTTGCTTACCAATATTTGTAGTTAAGATATCGCTGACAAGGACCTCGGCTATATAATCAGCAATGCCCACATCTAGCTCCATGGCGTAATTATTCGGAGGACTATGGCTAAGACGTTCTGATTCCGCATTTGTCAAGGCCAAGTCATCCATTTTGATGGTACTTACGGCACTCATACCACCTGCTCCGCGACAATTACTGCCCACGGTTCCCTCAAAATCAGTGTCCAAGTTGATACTCTCCTTGGCTTGTTTAAGGAATAATTCAATTTGATCTGTATGTTTGTCATCCTCGTCGATAGAGCAAATGGCTTCTGATATAGAATAGCAAATTGAGGCCTTGTCTTCGTTTTTACCTGAAAAATAAATAGGATTTCAAAATTTCAAAAAATATATTAATAAAATATAGTAATTAAACTCACTCTGCTCATACATTTCAGCCGTCTTGATCAGCTCAGTATATAAGGCCGCAAAAACCACCTGTAAGAGCACCGAATCCCCCAGAGGCCGCGTGGAAACTGGTATGATATCCTGCAGCAAGGAAGCTATTTTATACAGTCCCTCGGGCAGGCAATCCCAGATCTCAGAGACACACGTAAGAGCTAAGGACATGGCCTGATACATGCTAGCTCCATTTTCCACCGCATTTACTAGCATCTCCACCACACAATCCAGCACAGGATACACAAAGTGCATAATGGCCTCCAGCCAGGGAGTTCTCTTTTGATTCCACACCTGTCGCTTGTCTAGGCAATCGCTCCAGCCGGCAATAGCATGTTCCTCCAGGGTTTTGATCAGACAGGATTTAATATCCACTGCCTTGCCAACAGCTACGACTAAGTAAGTGAGTGAAAGGACTATCTGGTAGTTGGACTGGCCAACGGGATCTGAAAAAATAGTGGGAGGTAATGATAGATAATTATAATCTATAAGTAATATATAGAAACTTAAAATCAACTAAATTTTAAAATAAAATCAGAAAATCCCGTCCGCTTTAACTTATTATTAACTTATCACAAATCGATTATACTTATCCTTATCCCAACTTACCTATATCTCCTGCTATAGATTCAGTGACATTAAAGCATTCTCCGCGACACAAAAAGGCCTCGCACTTTTGAGGAGCCCCTTCCGCGCTGGTAAAAGAAATTTTCGCCACATTTTTAAAGTTTTCCGATGATGGCAAATGCTGCATAAGATGACGCATTATAATCCCAGTGAGACAAGCATCTCTCATCAAAAGAATTTTCAATAGATAAGACCAGTCGGCCTCGGGAAAGGCAAGTAAAACCCTCAAGTCCAAGGATATGGCAGTATTGGTAGAGAGATCGGCGAATTCGGTAACCCATTGGCAGGATTGTTCCTTGGGAAAATACCTGGGTAAGGCAAAAATAATCCAAGCACTGGGAAGGCCATGGCGAGAGCTAAACATTTCCATGTTGTCGAGACCTTTGCGAAAGACCTACAAAAATAAATTTAAATTAAAAAGTAATTAAAAGAAATTTTCCTGACTAAGATCTCACCTTTGATAAAACACCCAGTGGAGCCCCCCTAAGGAGGAGGCAATAAAACAGCTCCCGGCACTTGGCATGTATATCCCTAAGGATAACACTCTGATTACTCAGCTGCAAACCCACATACGCCTCACCACTCTCACAGATATGGGGCAACAGTTCAGCAATGCAGAGCAGCATGTTGCATATATCCACCAGATGGAGAGTGGATCGAGCCACGCTGGTCACTATTTGGGTATAGCGTACAGTCAAAACACTCAGCGTTTCATTCAACATTCCAGCAAAGATTTTCTGTGCCATTTTGGGAGGCACCGAGTTCCATAAATCATTTTTGGAACCCCTCATGTAATGCCACCACATCTGAACTGTGTAGGAACCTCTTTCGGACTCGAAAAACGGTTGTGTATCCTCCCAATGCAGGCAGTCGGCATCTTGCATGATGTAGAGTAACAATAAGCGGCAATGTAGATCCAAAAGACGTTCGGCCAAGGCCTCTGACATCTGTGAATATTGCTTAAAGCTCAGCTTAAGAGCTCCACCCTTTTCGTCTCCTTTTGGAGGACAAATGGTGGTTGTGGCTGCCTGCATATAAACACTCAGGGAGTTCTTGACCAGCGAAGCAGCTCCAATAGTGGCAGTAAGTACAGATAAATCTGCATGATCCAGGGACTCCTGGGAGAGACGATGGATGTGTTCTAGAAGAAGATCAGCGGACTTGGTGACCAGCTGTACGAATTTATCAGGATCAGATGTCTTGACAGTTGCACTTGCCTAGGAATGAAGGAAAAGTAATATAAATTTCTTGATTTTTATAATTAAATCAGTTAAATCGTACAAAATCTCCTTCATTCATTTCCTTTTCGGTGTGCAAAAGTCCGGATGGTTTTCGGTAAGAGGCAAAGTATTCATCTTCCCACCTTAAAAATATATATATTCTAAGAATTATTTTTAATATTAAAAATTGTAGCTAATTACCAGCGAATTAATTTAATGGCAGCAAAGGAAGCATAACGTGGAAAGTCCAGTTTTCCACCTACGACTCCTGAGCAAATTGGTTCCTGCAGCACTCGTTGATGTGTCTGTTTTTAGGTTTTTTAGGTCAAGAACTGTGAGGATATATTTAATATTTTCTCACCTGATAAAACTCCAAGTCTCGCTGCAGCAAAATCGGAACTCTATCCATTAAATTACCTTCTTCAAGTACCTCCATTATGTTGAGTTTTCTTTATAAAATATTAACTTAAATTACTTCAAACACCTTATTATGAGAGTGCTTAATATTTGCTAACGAACAAACACTTTATGTATTTTACAGGTTGTCAGGGAAACAGCTACAGTAGCTTTATCGAAGAAAAAGTCATGGGATATCGAATACAACTCACGATATATATTTAGAAATATAGAAAAATAATATTTCTTAACATAATTAGATAGAACTAAGCTCCAGTGACTGCGTTAGTCTTCTTAAACGCCTCCAGCTCGTAGATCTAGACTTTTTTCTTTTTACGATGGTACTTCTTGAATTATGGTGGTCAAAGCTAAATTAAGACAACTTTATCAAATTTGGAACAAGATATTTTTACAGTCCTCTAGTGGGATAATAGGAAATTCCCTTTTTAAAACGAAACTTTTACTAAAAAAAGCATTTAAAAAATTTAATCTATGAAGTCAACGATATATAGGAAGGGATCTTTTAAAGAAGCTTACACTTTAATTATAAAATTTATTTTTATAAACTTCAATAGTATCTTTTTTTAGTATAACATATAAAATATTTATCTACCGTTCTTTAGCAGATTTTTTTAGTATAACATAAATATTTATTTAACATTCAAAATTAACAATAGTTTTATATACTTTTTACCTCTTACCTGAAAGTATACAACATATAAAACACTATATATACCCTACACCACCCAACATCCACTTTTATAAAAAATTATTGATAAGACGCCTACTGCCCCCCGTTCTCTCTCTTTGAATTAAATTCAGTTTACGCCGCGATAAGCTGCAAACAAAAGCCGGTTGCCCTGCTCGTTGAGAATTCAAATCTGTCCTCAGTTGATAATTGACTTGCGACTGTGGCAGTTGTGATCTCTCAATCCGGAGGCAAACAAAGTGAGTACCGAACGACTCAACGGAGATGCTATCAGTAGATCCGCGCGCTGCTGGGGATCTAAAAAAAAAAACTTTCCAGCCAGCAACCAGAAAAACAGACGGAGCAGTTATCGCTCGATAAGAATGGTATCAGGGCGTAATCAGTAATCCATAAATCTCCTCTTGCTCCTCTATACACAGACCCCAAAATCATACATACATTTCATAAATATGCAACTAAATGGGAACATTAAAAAATTACAAATTAAAATTTAACTAATTTATTATTAAACATAAACCTTCTTTCAGCATGATGGCACATTTGAGAAATCTTTCGAGGCTCGTCACGCCCCGCCGTCTGATCACCCAAGTAGCCTCCAGCCGCTCATCATCCACATCCTTCCTGATTGACCAACCCGAATATAGTTTCCTCAAGGAATTGGGCTTGGAGAGGGATAATCCTGGTGTTTATTCCGGTCACTGGCAGGGGCGTGGACCTTCTATAACAAGTTATGACCCTGGTACTGGTCAACCCATCGCCACAGTGCGTCAGGGAAATGTCCAGGAGTTGGAGCAGACAATCGGCTTGGCTGTGGATGCGTACAAACAATGGCGACAGGTGCCAGCTCCAGTTCGAGGTGAGATAGTCCGCCAGATCGGTGATGAGCTCAGGAAGTACAAGGAACCCCTGGGCAAACTCGTGTCTCTGGAGGTGGGCAAAATATACAGCGAGGGACAGGGTGAGGTGCAGGAGTTTATAGACATTTGTGACTATGCAGTGGGTCTCTCCAGGATCTATGCCGGTCAACTGATTAACTCCGAGCGAGCTGAACACTCCATTTTGGAGGCTTGGCGTCCGCTGGGATTGGTGGGCGTTATTTCGGCCTACAATTTCCCCAATGCTGTCTTTGGCTGGAATGCCGCCATAGCTCTTACCACTGGCAACAGTGTCCTGTGGAAGGGAGCTCCCAGCACGCCTTTAGTTTCCGTGGCCACAACCAAAATTGTGGCGGATGTGCTGCGCAGAAATAACCTCCCACCGGTGGTTACTCTCTGCCAAGGAGGTACCGATGTCGGCCAGACTTTGGTGGCTGATAAACGAGTTAACCTGGTGTCCTTTACGGGAAGCTGCCAAACTGGTCGTGATGTGGGCGTGGAAGTCCAGAAGCGATTTGGCAAAGTGATCCTTGAGTTGGGCGGTAATAATGCCTTGATTATTGATGAATCAGCCAATGTGAAGATGGCCCTGGATGCTGCTCTCTTCGGTTGCATTGGCACCAGCGGGCAGAGATGCACCACCACCAGAAGGATCATTGTTCACGAGAAGCTGCACGATCAGTTTGTTAAAGCCTTGGTCGGCAAATATAAACAATTGATACCCAAAATCGGGCATCAGTTGGAGGCACAAACGCTTGTGGGTCCTGTGCACACTCAACAAAATGTGGAGAACTACACGAAGGCCATTGAGGAGGCCAAGTCCTTGGGTGGAACTGTGGCCTTTGGTGGGAAGGTTATCCAGAGAGCGGGTTACTATGTGGAACCCACTGTCATCACAGGACTGAGTCACGATGCCAGCGTGGTTCATCGTGAAACCTTTGCGCCCATCGTTTATGTTCTCAAAGCCAAGAATGTAGAGCAAGCCATCGAATGGAACAACGAGGTGGAGCAGGGTCTCTCCTCTGCCATATTCACAGAAAACATTGGACAGGCCTTCAAGTGGATTGGAGCCAGTGGTTCCGATTGTGGCATTGTCAATATCAACACCACCACAAATGGTGCTGAAATTGGCGGAGCCTTCGGAGGTGAGAAGGCCACTGGAGGAGGTCGTGAGTCTGGATCGGATGCCTGGAAACAGTACTGCAAGCGGGCCACCATCACTGTCAATCATTCCGGCGAACTGGCCTGCGCCCAGGGAGTGGTCTTCAATGTGGAGTAAAATTGAGATTTTTTACATTTTTAATCGTCCTATTTTCTTTAATTTTAAATATACAAAAATAATGTCCTTAAACGAAATGCCGCCGAGTTAATTATTTATCCTTGCTTATATCAAAGCGCCAAAAGTCCACCTCAATGTCCTTGGACTTGTGCTTGTGAAACTTGTAGCTGGCCTCGATATTGTAGCGAAGTTCGGCGACCACTGAGCCACGAGCACCCCACTCCTGGGCCTTCTTTTGAATGTAGGCACTAAGGGAAATTTATTAAAAAATTAAATTAAATTTAAATAATTAAATTAATCACATACCGTGTTGATGTTTTGTGGAGGGAGTAAACCGCTCGGTTGGCCAAACGCAGTGCCACTTCCAGGAACCGCATGTCCGTTCCAGCATTATGCTTTGTGCCAAACGGTGGATTCATTACTACTGTGTCAAATATCTTCTCCCACTTGCTTCCCGTCAGCTGCAGCACATCCGCTCTGACACAGTCCACATTGGGCAGCTCCATATCCACCACATTGCCCCTAAAGGTATCTACCGCATCGCCATCCAATTCGAAGCCCACTGTGAGCTGGGCGCCCAGGAGAGTGGCCGCAATGCTGAGCATTCCACAGCCACAGCCCAAGTCACCCACCAGTTTTCCTTCTATATCCTCGTGTTGGGCCTGCATGTGATGCACCATGCAGGCAGCTATGTGCGGTGGAGTTGGATATTGCTCCAGCAGGATCTTGGGCTGCTCGAAGCCATCAACACTCTGCAGATACTCCTCCAGCTTCTTAAGCTTGAGACGTGCCATTGGCGGGCCGTCTATTTGCTGATATTGTGAGTGGCGGGGGCGTTGGGCGTGGTGGGGGTAGTCGCGGGCGACGGCAGCGGCTCCAGACGTGGCAGCACGGGTATGAAACTATTTCCAAAATACGAATCCTGAGGTATAAAGAAACCCAGAGTTGTAGAGCTCGTTGGATTAAATGCAGAGCGGGCGGTAGGCGTGGCATTAGTGGCAATGCCCACGCCCAGCTGGAAATCTGGATTAACGGTCGTCGGTTGTCCCAGTAACTGAGGAGCGGGCATCTGTAAGAAATTGTACTCTAAATATCGTAGAAAACCCGGCTGTCCACATGGTCCACACTCACCTGACTCGTGGTGCTCAATCCGAGATTAAGGATGCCGCCGGCCAGCAATTGCTTCTTCGACTGGATCTCCTCGAGTATTTTGCGGTTCGTCTCGGCTTGCTGGGAACTTGTGGTGGGAAAAGACATCCCGTTAAATATGAAAACAAGCAACAATTGTGGCAGAAAAGAAAAAGATTATAATAATAAAAGCGGTGCTGGCATTTCAGTGATTTTATAGCTGAATTTAGCTATTTTAAAAAGCAAAATCTATTAGCTAGAGTTTTAGCTAATTTTAAAAGTGATTTGGCTGGGTTTGCTTTTTTCCTAATAATTTATTTTCCGATTTATTCTATTTTTTTAAATTTGTTTAAAATATTGATTTAGACTCTTTTAAAATTCAGCAACTTTCTATAAATTTTAAAAATCTCTAGCTATTTTTCTGTCGGCAGTATAAAGTGACCGTTTTCTGAAACCATTTAAATACTCAAATTATATTCATTTTCTGTATCGATAACATCGATATCATCACAATTTCACAGCTCTTCTTCTAGAACGTGCTGGCAACATATAAATAAAACACAATAATTGTAAACAAACAGAAATCTAATACAGCTACTTTGTATTTTTCTGCGTCCCCTTAAAAGTATCTAATTACTTTCCGGAATCATGAGTATGAGCGACGACGACAGAGACATTGATATCGAGAGTGACGTAAGCAAATACAATACATATATGTATGTGTGTTTTATTAAGAATTTAATGTTTTTTACAGGACGATGGGGACTCGGATAATGGTTTGGGCTCCTCGCGGCACACGAGTACGGCAAATTTCACCCAAGTGAGTGTCTACATAATGAAATGCCAGGGAAAAGTTGCACACGTTGTCTGTTGTTGATAAACACAGAGGTGCACGTGTTGTTGTTGTTACGAAATCTTATTTACGTAGTACATATGTATATACTTATTTTTGTATACTTTGAAGGCCGAGAAGCGCGCGCATCACAACGCCTTGGAGCGAAGGCGGCGGGATCACATCAAGGAGAGCTTTACGAATCTCAGGGAGGCGGTGCCAACGCTTAAGGGCGAGAAGGTAATGGGTGGTAAATAGGTGATCCTGGAGAAAAATCCTTATATTTTTATCCTTCTAGGCAAGCCGAGCTCAGATATTAAAGAAGACCACCGAGTGCATACAAACAATGCGTCGAAAGATCAGTGAAAACCAAAAGGACATCGAGGAGATCAAAAAACAAAACAGCATACTAGATCAGCAAAGTAAATACTAAATATTTTTACAATTTAAACAAATTTTCCTCATTTTCCTAACCCCCAGTTCGAGCTCTGGAAAGTCCCAATGCCGATCACTATGCTGAATTCCTCAGTGAGGACGAAGTGGGCAGCGAAGACATTGAGGACGATGATCTGGACCAGCCTGACTTTAGCAGACGCAACAAAAAAATGAAGACCTTCCATGCCTAGATGGAACGCACAGGAATGTTTCGGTTTTCATTTTCAACGATTCTATGTCAATTTCATTTTATGTTTCATTCACTTTTCTAGGGTTGTGTTAATCGAAAGCAATAGCCTTTAATGTTGTGAAGAAATCAGTTTCAAAATTCAGTTCATGTAAAAATAACTCTGTGGAAATGAAAGCTGCAACATGCCCGTTTTAATCATAATCATCATTAGTTTTAAGACCAAAGTGTAGCCCACCCTCTATACCTTAATTCGTATGCGTGTGTCTTTTGTACTTAGAACAAATCACCACTCTCTCTACGCTAAATAATAAAAGTTTGTAAGTTTATATTTAGAAAAAGGAAACAATCGAATGTTTTTAAAGAGACTGCAAATGGTTTTGAGATCAATTAGCTATATAATAGTGTCTGAACCCAACAATAGTAAAGATTTCCACGATCTTTCCTGAGAATTACAAACAAATCACAACTCTTCTTCACTAAACAAACTAAAAGTTCGTTGTTACACATTATATTTTACACAAATTAGATACCACTACTTAAACTTAAGGGTCAGCCAGAGGATCAAGAATACGACAAGGACAAAAAGGAACATGTAGCACATCTGGCGAGCACCACCTCCCTGTTTGGCCAAGCGCAACACCCGGGTCATGGTGTTGCCCAGAAAACCACTTGTCCGATCCATATCATCGTCGATTCCGCGCAGTAACTTATCCTGGTAGCGCACCTCATTGCCTATATCGATGGTTAGCGATTTCAGTGCTCCAATTTTCTGTTTAAGCTCCTCGGCGGCCAGCTCATTTTCCGCCTCCAGGGAATCATGACTCGCCGGAGCAGCGCCCGATCCCGATGGCTGCTGGTTCAGGGGCTGATATGGATAGTTATTGCGGCGCATGCTGCTCCCAGTGTGTGCCAGTTTTGCATTCGGATTGCTATAGGTCGTTAGAAATATATATATTTGAAGTTAATGGACATAAATCATTAAAAATCACAGTATAGCATTCAAGTGACACGTAAACGTAAACATTGTATCTCACCCAGCGGCAAAACAGCTGTTGTGATGATTGTTTTTGGGCTCAACCTCTGTGGCTGATGTTGCATTGACCCTTGACCCTACCTTGGCACTTGGAAATTGGCTGAGTAATGCTTCAATTAAATAAATGTAACTTTTTAAAAACCCATGCAATTGTTGGTTGTCGAGCAGTGTGACCAGAGCAAGGCAGCTGAAATTGGGTGAAAAAAGCTTGATTAACCCTATAGTTTGTGCTACTTTTTACAAGATTTTACTACTAATATTAATTACTTTATCAGTTAATTTATTTCATTATTATCATTTGCAACTCTTGAGGCTAGAATATATATCCCTTATAATACTTTTATTATTTGCAGCTCTTGACAAATTTAAAAAGATTTTAGCAAATATAAAAAAATGTTTAAATAAACAATTAATAAAAGGAGATATTTTCATTTATGTATACAAAAAATATATAAACAAAAATTTAATTTAATAATTTTATTTAATTTTATTTTATTAAATACTCTTACAGACCACTTAAGGGTTAATCTGGCCCCCTATTACTTGTATACTTTGGTATTTTCCTTACTGCCGCCTACAGTCACACTGCTCCAGTCGCGTCTAGTGTTCAATAACTTTAGGTAATCTTGGCCAAAAAATTTCAGCTTGGCGCTGTCGTTTGTTTTTCCCATTAATTTTCCTGGCCTGACCCTGAAATCAATAAGCATCAAATATTTAAAGCTGTGTGGGCCACAAGTGCGTCATTGAATTTAGTGGTTTTTGTGATGTTAACTCGTCATTTGCATTCTCATTGACCCTGACCAAGTGCACTCGTTTGTTGTTGTTGCTACTGTTGCTTCTTCTTTTATTAATCCCCCCACCCTCTTCCCCTTCCCCGTCCGTTTCGTTTGTGTTGATCAAAAAACAATCAGTTTGCGTAATAATGCGCCAATAACAATAACAACAATTAGCAAGTGATAAGAACTGCAGAACGTTGAACCAACGAAACACGCGAGTCAAGTGACTGATAAGCCTTGTAACTCTTTTATTTCTAGATTTAGCATGACGGAGGAATACTCGGAAATCTTGCCCCAGAGGGGTCTAATGGATGGAATCGCCTCGCTAGTGGGCGTTCCCGTGGAGGCACTGCGATTGCTGCTCACGATTTTGGCAGGTAAGAGTTGCATTTACACCTGCTTCTAGTAAATATATGTGTGTGCACAGGTGTTCCGGGCAAACATTGTACTTATTTAGATATATATGTATATATTCCCCCTTTCAGGTTATCCCGTGGCTTTTATTTATCTGAAATTCATTGCCGGCATAAACGATAAAAAAGTGCATCACCTGTTCTTTGCCGCCAGTGGCGCTGGTTTGTGCTACTTCAACTATGGCTCTGATACATATCACTCTCTGCTGGGTATCGTTACCACTTATTTCCTGGTACTCTTCCTGCGGAAAAAGACACAAATCTTTCTGACCCTGAACTTTGTGTTCCATATGTCTTATCTGCTGTTGGGTTACTTCTTCACCTCCAGCAATGATTATGATATCCTATGGACGATGCCACAGTGCATTTTGGTCTTGCGAATGATTGGATTTGGTTTTGATGTAACCGATGGCCTGAAGGCAGAGTCTGAGCTGTCCAAGGATCAGAGGGAAACGGCCTTGAGGGAGCCACCATCTTTGCTAGAACTCTTGGCCTTTGCTTATTTCCCCAGTGGATTTTTGGTGGGTCCGCAGTTTCCCTACCGCCGTTACCAGTCGTTTATCAACGGGCAATTCCGTAAGCACGAGGGTAGCTTTGAGGCTGGCGTTCGTCGATTTGGAGCGGGAGCCTTTTACCTAATTGTGTGTCAAGTGGGTCTGAGTTACTTCCCTGACTCTTACTTCCTTACCCCTGAGTTTGCGGAGCAGTCTTTCATCAAGAGAATTTATTTCTTGGGCTTTTGGGCCAAGTTTAGTTTGTACAAGTACATCTCTTGTTGGCTGCTCACCGAGGGAGCCCTCATTGGCATTGGTCTGACCTATAAGGGAAAGAATAAGGATGGTGAACCAGACTGGTCTGGCTGCAGTAATGTCAAGTTAATGCTCTTGGAAAGCGGCAACACCATGGAACACTATGTGCAGAGCTTCAATGTAAACACAAATCAGTGGGTGGGACAGTACATTTACAAGCGGCTCAAGTTCCTCAACAATCGCACGATCAGCTATGGCGCAGCTCTGGGTTTTCTGGCTGTATGGCATGGATACCACTGCGGATACTATATGACCTTCCTTATGGAGTACATGGTCGTGAGTACGGAAAAGCAAGTGAGTAACCATTTTGGAAATATAATTAAGTAGAGCAAACTTAAAGTCTTAAAAATAATGCGCCATTTCCTTGCTTGTTTTATAGATTACCCGCTTCTACACCAGCGTAGTTTTGCCCAAGTGGGGTGAGGTTCTCAACAACTCTGACATCTACAAGCTGCTGTACTTCATTGCTCTTAAATCGTACAACATTTGCTTCATGGGCTGGTGTCTCACGGCATTTGTTTTCTTGAAATACGAGCGATGGATCGTGGTTTATGGGGCAGTTAATTACTATGGCTTCACTTTCCTGTTCCTCTGGGCCGTCTTCTATCACACCTACCGAACCCTTTTCCGGGTTAGTTCGCGAAAGCCAGGTGGCGAGGATGAAAAGCCAGTGGAAAGTAAAACAGAAGAGAAAAAGTCACAGGAGCAAATCAATGGAGAAAAGGAGGCAGATGACAAGAAGTCTGAGTAGCAAGGAGAGTTTATCAAAACAAAAGTAGCTTGAAAGTTCTCAAAATTTTAGTTACTCCTTGACAATTGTTTGGAATTGGTATTTATCATCTTACTAACCAAATAATAAGTTTTACCAAATAATATTGCCACTGTAACTAGAGATTTGTTAACTAAAAAAACAATTTTATACATATAATTCGTCTGCCTAGTCAAGGAGGAGTCATCATCCCCAAGTATGCAGTGTGTTTTATGGCGATAAGATACTGGCTTATCTGGCCCAAAAAAACAGCACATTGTCAGTCGTATATGTATGTATGTTATGGAATTGTAAATTGTATAAGTGTTAAAATCATGTTAGATCAACTAGTAACTACGACAGATCACTTACAAGACTTATAAGAGGCCCGGGTCTATGAAAATCAAATAATTTCTGTTACAGATTTCTTGTATCGAAAGAAGGGAGCATCATAACTAAGCCATAAAGACAATTTTATACCAATGCAAAGGATGAAGGGATGTAAAGATACAGATATATTTTGATATGCTCACATTAAGTGCAAATTTAATTAATGGAAACGCGAAATAAATGCAATGAAGTTATTTTTAGGTAATTGTTACATTTGCTTTATTATTTGGGTAAGGAAATAAAGATGGGGATCGTGATTTATTAAATATAATATAATCGATAAATAAATAAGAAAAAAATTAAACTCTTTTTAAATCAAAACAAATTAAATTCTATAATTTTTGTAAATTTTTTTTCAGTTAAGAATGTTTTGAGAAGAAATGTTCTCCCACATAGTTATCGGATTTAATATATCGAAATTGGAAATATCGGAAAATATCGCATATAACTTTAAAACATAAATATTCTCAATCAATGGTGTCTCTTTTTAAAATTATATTAAATTATTATAAAAATTAAATTTTTAAAACATTTTTTTGATAAGCTTTCTTTGTTTTGTAAAATAATAATTAACAGACCGGGAAATAAAATCGATTCTGTAATCGATTAATCGATCTTTTAAGTAAATCAAATTCAATTTTTGTAAATTTTTTTTCAGGTAAGAATGTCTCGAGACATTCTCTGTAATATATCGACAAAGTTATCGGATTCAATATCATATCGAAAAATATCGCATATAACTTTAAAAGAAATATTCTCGATCAATGTTGTCCCTTTTTAAAATTATATTAAATTATTATAAAAATTAAATCTATAAACATTTTTTTGATAAGCTTTCTATAATTGATTAGTAAAATAATAGATAACAAACCTTGAATTAATATCGATTCTGTAATCGATTAATCGATCTTTTAAGTAAATTTCAATCTTCTTTGCCACCCCCACTAA
This sequence comes from Drosophila bocki, assembly GCA_008042715.1. Taxonomy (NCBI): domain Eukaryota; kingdom Metazoa; phylum Arthropoda; class Insecta; order Diptera; family Drosophilidae; genus Drosophila; species Drosophila bocki. Next base: position 39,874 of record VNJY01002960.1, read on the forward strand.
CAGCTCATTAAAAACTTAACACATTTTGTAAGTTCTAAGAAAACTTATTTATTTTTATGATCAATAAAAATGGTCATGAGAATGTATACGGAGGAGATGCTAATAATGTACTCTTTAGTGCTCCATGGGCTGGGCATCGCCGCTGCCGACGTCAACACGGCGCTTGGCACCTCCGCCAGCAGCTGGATCCTGCTCCTCCTGCTCGTTGATCTCGCTAAACATGTAGTCGTCTTGGTACTCCTTCAGGATCTTGCTCGAGCGATTCTCGTCTAGGAACAGCGAGTACACCTTCTTCACATCCTCCGTGTTCACTTCTGTGGCCTTGCGACGGCGACACACCAAGTTGGCGGTGGTGATCAACTGGATGGCATAGCGCAGACTCGTATCAGTGGCAATGCGCGTGAGAATGGTCAAAGCATCTGGGTGCATGATGCAGTCCTCTTCCTCGCAACGAATCTTCAAAATCTCCTTGACTTCCTTCTCCAAATAGGAAACCGTGCGTATGATGATCATGCGATCCAGCAAATCGATTGGAATGCCATGGGGACTGCGGTAGTTGGTGCCCCTGATGCGAGTGATTCCTCTGTTGGTGGCCATCACAACCACGGGAGCCATGTCCGACTCCAGGGCACGATTCAGGAAGGAGAAGCACTCGATGTCCAGCATGTGAACTTCATCGATAAATAGAACTCCCGGATTTATTTCAGCTTTTCCCTCTTCGCGCCACTCGAGAACTTTGTTGTTGATTTGATCGCGTACCTCCTGCTTGATTTCACCAGTGTCGCCGGAGAACAGAGCCAGGAATCCGTGGGTGCGGCTATTGATCACATCGATCTCGTGAAGGGTGACGGTGTGCACCACCTCCTTGCGTTTCTGGAGCTCACCCTCCGGGCATTGAACGAATCTAGTTTGAGCGCCAGTGGCATCGTAGTCCCTGGCTCGGGTGAAGCTTCTGCCCAGCTTATTAACTTTTCCGGATGCCTTGTCTATGGTGATGACATCACCCGCCTGGATCTTTTCCTTCATGAAGCACTCGATAATCTTGTTGCCCAAGTCATAGTTGGTCTCCATTTCGGTGGTCTTCAGGGTAACCTTGCCCACTTTTTGGCCAGTTCCTGTGGCTGGGCGCTCGATTTGTATTTCCACCACCTCGCCCTCGATAATCTCAGTTTCCTCCTTGATGCGAACGCCAATACTCTTGCGCAGGGCCTGTGACAAGGCCTCCGTTTTGCTCATCTCCAGTGAATATATCTCCGAACCGGACATACTGGTAAATGGGGTCTCAGTGCCCAGGGCTTGAGCCATTCCCACGGCGATTGCTGTTTTTCCGGTGCTGGGTTCTCCAGCCAGCAGGATGCATCTTCCGGCGATTTTGCCCTCGCGCACCATTTGGACCACAACTCCGGCGGCACGGCGAGCATCCTTCTGGCCCACCATGCCCTGGGAAACCAAACGTGCCTCCAGAACATCGTCCAAACCCAGACCGCGAATGTGGGAATGGGCGCCAATGCGTTCGATGCGCGTTATGTCGCGAACTTCGATTTTCTCGGTCTCGGCCATATTTGTGATTCTAAAAAATATTATAAATTATACGTTTAGCTCGATTCCGACCTTTTCGACGACTCACGACTTTGTTTATGGAGCTTAAATAAGTTGCTAAGCAAATAAAAGGAAGCAAAACGCCGGGCCTGCTTTTTAATTGTAGTGTTGGAAAACGACTGAAAAGACAGCATGCTGTTAGAGATGGAATATGGGATGGAAATAGCTAGAAAATAGCTGAAATTCAAATCTTTCTTAAAAATATAAAGAAAACAAATTAAATAATAATAGGAACTTTAGGAAAATTAAATATAAAATCTATAATCCTATGTCAAAAGGTATACGTTTTAAATTTTAAATTTTTGGTTGGTATTTGGCACAGACTGAAATTATAGTAGCAACAAAAAAGAATTGTTTACAAATACGACTAAGAAATTTTAACATTTTATAAAATGCAATAATTTAATTTATAATAATTCCCATATAGGGAATTAATTTTTTAAGGTTTATTTTAACATAAAATAGCTAAAACAATTAAACAGCTCATGTTAACACACAGGCTGTTAGCTCAGCTGTTTGACGCTTTAGTGCTTTTCACATTTCGTCGTTTGCCAACACTGCCTTGAAGTTCTTGGATTTTGTGCAATTTATTTATGTTATTTTTGAGTTAAAAACTGCACAAAATAATGTCATTTCTAGCGCAAACTGTGCGCCAGGTGCTACGCCAAGTGCCCAACCGCACTGCGTCACTTGCAGGTAAGTAATAAATCAATTAAAAGCATGTAAACAAGGTGACATAACACTGGGGGTCTCTTTTAGGTGGCATGCGTTCGCTGAGCATTTCCCCAGCCTTTCTTCAACAAAACAAACCGGCAACCGAATCGGTGGATATATCCGCTATAAGCAAGGATCAGCAGAAGGAGTGCTCTGATATATGTGAGCGCATCAACCAGCAGGTGGCCAAATCCGAGCAGGGACGTCTCTTTGCGGTGGTTCACCTGTGCGGAAAACAATTCAAAATAACTCCCGGGGACATTATATTAGTGGAAGGCTATTGGCCACCAACGATCGGCGATGAGATTAGCCTGGACAAGGTACTTCTGGCGGGGGCCAGAGACTTTACACTCGTGGGACGTCCAATTCTGGAGCCAGGCTTGGTTTCCGTGAAAGCCACCGTGGTGGAGAAGACACTGACCCACACGAAAACACACTTCCGGAAGAAGCGCAGGAAGCAGTATATGCGAATCAACTTCCAGCGTTCTCCCAACACCATGATCAGGATTAATTCCATTGAGTTGGCGCGTCCCGTGGATGGGAATAGCGAGGCGGAGGTGGAGCCCTCGAAGCGTTTGTTTTAGTTCAAAAAAAGCTGTTTATCAAGAAAAAATAAATCAAGTCGTTAAAAGGTATTTACGAAGTAATTTTGAAATTATCAACGAATATTTAAGTTAATGAAATTCTTGGGATTTTTCTTTGAAAAGTGTTAAGTTTAATTGTAAACGATTTCAGGGATCTTCTCTTCTGAATAATCAAGATAATAGATTTAAATAAGTTCATCTCTCTTTCTGCGATTTTATGGTTTTATTTAAACGTCTTTGAATTTCCCAAATCTTCGTTGAATCCGCTTTTATCCGATTTATAACCTACCTGGGAACCATCTGTCATCTGTTTGATAAGGATAATTTCCACTGTTGTCATATAAATGAGTCGATCACTTTTATGGCAGCTATAAGATATAGTAATCTGCCTTTAACTATAACTATATCCCAGGTTTTATGGGTAATTTTTGAAAATTAACGAAGAAATTAACATTTTCATTACATTTACCTATACATTTTAATTTATACATTTACATTCTATACTTAACATTTACATTTTAACATTTTTCTATACTTTTTATATTTTCCTAAACATTTGTACATATTTTTTATACATTTTTACATTTTCCTATATATTAACTGATCGTTTCTATGGCAGCTATATGAAATAGTCCTTCGATTTGACCCGATTCGATGTATATAATATTATTATCTCAATGTGTTCGTGTCTGATCGGGATAGAAGAACTTTATTATTTATAATTCTTCTTTCTAAAAAAATCAAAACAGTTTTTTAAATTTCTGAAAACCCCTTCTATTTAATTTAAGGGGGGATAATTTGGCCATTTTTCGTGAATTTTTTTTTATAAGAAATAGTCAAGCAATCGTCGTGAAACTTTGGATATAGTTAAAAATAGAATCAGAGAAGATAAAAAAAATTAGTTATAAACAATATTTTACAAAATGGCGGATTTATGGAACATATGCCGTAGCGCCTCGAGCTTTGATTTGCCGTGCTATGGACACGATAGAGCTCGTAATTCCTGTCCAAAATCCGTAAACTAAATTTTTTTGTATTCATTACACCTGTATCTTCTATTTGAACCTAAAAA
>VNJY01002962.1:0-12984 GCA_008042715.1 Drosophila bocki
TTTAATTTATACGGCCGCATGCCCGGCAAATACCTTATTTATATTATTAATCTATCGTTTAGCTGTATGAAATTTTGTTTAGAATTTTAAGGAATAAACGTTTATAATGTGGTAAAAATCCTTCGAGTTGCCTATGGCTAGGTAAACTCCCTCGTGATTGTCCGTTAGCAAACAAAAGGGGCCATCTGTAAATATTTTGCTTTATGCTCGGGAAATGATGGCCATGGCAGGGAGGGCGAACTGTGACCTCAACGTCATCTGAGGATCACCCGGAAGGTTGAACAGGATGTATACCCTATATTTTTCTGTTGTGTCGTAGTTGATTTTCGCCCCAAATCTCGTGAATTTTGTCGCTGCATGCAAAGTATATTCATTGTGACTATTTGAGGAATAAACAGAGGCTAAGGTAGAAGGACAAGACCACCACCCCCACGTAGCCGACAAGGAGCAGCCGGATAATTGCGCGTGCGTCCTTTTTTTACCTTTATTGACCACCAAAGCCTTCGTGAATCGTTACAGCTGGGAGGAGCGGAGTTTGGCCCTTGTTGGCGGACTTCGCACAGATAGTCAGGTGTGGGACGAGGTCGGGCCCTTGCATGGCAGATCTCGCGGAAACAGGGTATCGAGCGCGGTCCGTATGACCACGCCGTACAGGTAGTATAGACTTGGGGTTCTGACCTGGCCCTTGGATGGCAGATCAGGAATAGGGGAGGGCGTCGAATGAGGTTCGCCACATTCGCCAAGCAAGCATAGGAGGGGAGAAGATCTGGCCCTTGCCGGCGGATCTTGATAGCTACAGGGTAGCAGAAAGGCGTTAGGGACGGTGCGAGCTTAGGCACAACGATCGCTCACCTCGAGTGACGTCACCCGGACCCACCTACCGTGACCACGACAGCGGCCAGCCGCAACGGTCACGCACCCTAGTCGCGTCGCCCGAACAGGGTATTTACAAGCCGACTCCGAGATAGTCGCATCGCCCGAACAGGGTATCCACAAGCCGACTCCGAGATAGTCGCAACTCCCGAACAGGGTATCCAGAAGCCGACTCCGAGACAGTCGCATCGCCCGAACAGGGTATTCACAAGCCGACTACGAGACAGTCGACCCGCCCGGACAGGGTATTTACAAGCCGACTACGATACAGTCGCATCGCCCGAACAGGGTATTCACAAGCCGACTACGAGACAGTCGCATCACCCGAACAGGGTACTCACAAGCCGATCACCGACGATCGCATCACCGATACAGGGTATCGCCACGCCGACGATCAGCAGTCGCATCGCCCGAGCAGGGTAACAACAAGTCGACCCACTGGACCCTAGTCGCAGCGTCGCATCACCCACCACCGGGTATCATCGTCAGCCAGCCGGCTGATCACCATCGAAGACCGGGACACGGATCTACCCGCAACCAGGGTATCAACAAGACATCACCACAGCAGCAACCACACTGTATTCTTTCCACAGGTTTCCCTATATCTTGATCAATAAAGATTGCATTAAAATTACCTCTCTCCTCTTGCCTATTTACTGATTATTGGGACAGGAGGGACTCGGACATTACAAATTTTCTGTACGAACCCCGACTCCGGCGAGCTAGGCCGAGCACCCCAAAAAGAGGGTCGTTACAATTGGGATACTCGGGAAGAGTGAAACCACATTAAAAGAGATGAGTTTTTCGTCATCAAATATATATGAGTTATTTATTCTTTCTTAAAATCTTCTGCTTTTTTTATGTTGTATTTTGCGTCCGCTGTGATGTTTTTAAGTATGTTTACTATGTATGTGCATAGTCCATAAGACGGAGAACCAAGTGATGAGCAAATGGGTCGTAGAGGTGTTCCTTCCTTGTGCACTTTGGGGAATCCATATATTCGTGGTGATGTTGCCGTCGTCGTGGTTAGTTTATGTTTCTCCGATTTTGTAATGATTCCCATTTTTAAGAGTTTTTCCGTTATTTCGTTGTTTTTGGTTTGCAATCTTAATGTTGGGTCCTTCCTTAATGTGCTGTATGTGCTCAAATCGTCTAGAATATCCTTCATTTTCCTGTTGTAGTCGTTTATTTAAATTGCTACTGTTTTATTTCCTTTGTCTGAAGTTAAATTCTTAATGTTGTTATTTTGCTTGAGAAATTTCCGTGTTCGTCCCACTGTGTCAAGTATTGCGCGTTGTGGTTGTTGTTTCCTCGGTGGTCTTTCATGAGTTAAGAGAATTCCGTGCGAGCTGCTTCTTGTTCTTCTTTGTTTTTGTGGGATTGTATTAATTCCTCGCAGTCCGCTATGTACTTGAAGAGAGGGAATTTGTTCTCTTCGATCGGAAGTGCGAACTTTGGACCCTTTGCGAGTAATGTTTCGACGTCTGGCGGGAACTCCACTTTTGTTTTGTTTATAAACCAATCTGTGTTTTTGTTGTTGTTTATAAATATGTCGTTCCGTTTGTTCCATAATTTGTCGCGTTTTGATTTTAGGTTTTAATCGAGTGTTTGTTTTACTTTTTGTGAGATTTTTTCTTCGCTGTGTATAAATGTTAGCAGATCATGTGTTTCTAACTCCTTCTCTAGTGTCGTTTTTGTTTTTGTCATTTTCTCTGTTTGTCTTTTCAGTACGTCATGTTTATGTTTAATAAGTAAGCTCAATATTTTCATGTGGAAATAATGAGTATGTGTTTCTAAAGTTTGATTTATGTTCGGGTGTCTGTCTTTGTCAATTACAAATAGTTTGTTACATCTAGTTGAATTTTGTATAAATTTTGGAATTAATTTAGAACTTCTGCACTTTAAAAGAAATTTTATGCTAGCTTTAAGTTGTGTCAATTTAATGGATGTTTTTTGAAATTTGTTAATTGTTTGTTTGGAATTGTCATAGTTGTGTTTTATATATGCATATCCCATTGTGTCTGGATTCTGCTTACGGCGAGCCTTCCGTTGTCTTAGTTATGGTTTTTGGCGACCTTTCCTTTGTTTATATGTTGTTGAGCCGGCTTGAGGTCAGGGAGGGGGTGGAGTACCAAAATAAATAAAAAGCTGTTATTTCGATTTCGTCCAATATATTTCGGTTGATCTGCGTCAACCGTCTTCAGGGAACTGTGACAATATTTAACAATTAATATACATAACATTTAAAATAACAAACATAACTTTTTAACATACATTGTTTTACACGTCCGCTTATATTTAATCATTCGACTAGGCTTTTAATTAAACAAAAAAAACTATAACTGATATGAGGGGCTGCTGCGGCAGCTAAATGGCTCCTATGGCCAAGGTGCCAGGATGCTCCTCTGCCGTGTGTGCGACGGTGCTGATCTGCCGTGTGTGCGAGGGTGCTCCTCTGGCCAAGGTGAGGGTGCTCCTCTGCCAGGTGTGAGAAGGTGCTCCTCTGCAAGGTGTGCGAAGGTGCTCCTATGAGAAATATGCGAGGGCGCTCCTCTGCCGTGTGTGCGAGGTGCGAGGATGCTCCTCTGCCGTGTGTGCGAAGGTGCCCCTCTGAACGCCTGCCCTATTAAAGGGTGCTCCGGTGGGCAAAATGCCCCGCAGCAGGGTGCTCCCCTGGACAGCGACGGTATACAGGGATCGGCCTAAAACGCCCTTTTCGTTAGCAACAACAAAAAATATATTTTCACCCACAACTACTCACAATCGCCTCCCGATGAAGACACGGGGTCTTGCAGATGCGGTCTGATGGCCGCGGCAACCGAAAATGTGCTCTCCACAGATTTTTGCCTTGGATAAAATTTTTTCTAATTAGTTTATTAGAAACGAAAAACCGAGAACTTGGTGGCAAGAAATAATTTTTAATTTGTTAGGCGAACAACGATAACGAAAAAGAGGTGCGTGTGGTCGATTCGATTTCAATTGCGATTATAATTCCATTTTAAACAATTCTATGCTTAGAGCCTAGCTTAACGTAGGGGGCGAAGACGGGGCGAATTCGCAAAGAGCGAGAGAGAGCTTTATTGTGCTCCCGCCTTCGCCCTTACACTCTACTACAAAAAATTCAAATGTCTCAACTGAGCCAACACCGGCCCCGTTGAACGCCTGCACGGCTTCAACAAACTGGCAGCGGCGCCAGCTTATGGATTGCCTTCCGGAACACTGCTCCATCGCTCTTCCTAAGGTCGACAACCCTGGCCATGCCGTTCACTCCTGCGTGCGTCGCGACGACCCTTCCTAGGACCCACTGTTGAGACGGGAGGTTGTCCTCTGCCACGATCACCAGCTGTCCCTCCTCGACGTTGTCCTGCTGCTGGTGCCACTTGCCCCGGATTTGGAGGCCCAGGACATACTCCCGGGACCATCGCCGCCAGAACATTTGCTTGACTGACGAGACAAGCCGCCATCGCCGCAAGCAACTGAGACCCGCCTGGTCCGGGGTCCGGAGTGCTGGTGCTGCCACTAGGGGCCCGCCTGTCAGTAGGTGTCCTGGAGTGAGCGCCTCTCCGTCGCTTGGGTCCTGGCTGAGAGCTCCGAGTGGTCGCGAGTTCATGAGGGCCTCGATCCCGACGAGGACTGTCCCCAGCTCTTCCGCGTTTAGGAGCGCGCTGCCCACCGCTCGTAGGAGTAGGTGCTTGGCAGTTTGAGGGGGTGTGAACGCAAATTCGTATCCGCTTCTTGATGCGAATTCGCGAATCGCGTCTGCCTGCTCCTCGATCCGTTCGCGAAGAGCCTGGAAGTGGCGACTCGCTCCGACGAAATTCGACGCGTTGTCGCAATGAATTGTCTGGGGACATCCTCGTCGATCAATAAACCTTTGAAGAGCCAATAAAAAAGAATCAGTACTAAGGTCTGAGACAATCTCTAAACGAACCGCCTTGGACGCAAAACAAACAAATAAGGCGACGCACAGTAGCGCCTCTCGAACAATTAGCGTTGCAAAAATCGAAAAAGTCATGTTCGCAAAAACGATTTTAACCATACATTTTCGACAGAAAATTTTCCAAGGATTCAGAATCTGCAATAAAATCTATTTTCCGATTTTTTTTGTAGAAGATATGAGCATTCAAAGTTGAACTTTCTTTCGTTTTTTGCATCATACCAAAAAAAAATGGTAAAATGGTCGACTTTCAGGTAATATTACACAAAAACCATAAAACCAATGGTCATGGTTTTTTCTTTAAATGATAGATACATTCATAAACTGTTAATTAACCCAAAAAAACGGCACTTTGGTTTCGGCTTGTACAGGTAAATCGCTACCTGCCAGGTGTCCATTTTTTTCACCTTTTTCTGCCTAAAGTAGTCTATAACTTCTGAAGCCGATGAAAGCCACCGACTACACTATGTCTACAAGTTACGTGGATCTTTCCTGGACCAGAATTAACTTTCATCGGCTGCGTCGAGCTGCGTCTGCGAAAATGCAACGATATAAACTAAAACTACTCAGGGTTAAAAATACCAAAATACCGACACAATTTCATACATTTCAAGAAATATACTAACTGTAGCGCGTGGCGGTTACACTTTGAATTAAAAAAAATTTTTTTTTCAGTTTTCAAATTATTTTTATTTGAGCAAATACATAAAAATAAACATAAAAAATTAAACAAAAAATATTTTTTAAAAATTGTTTTCATTGAAAAAAAATATTTGTTCTTTTTGATACCCTTTAAAAAGGCGTATTTGTGGGCGTGGTACATTATGCATTATACATATATATTTTACAACAATTACCTGACCAATGCCGTTTAAATTATTCGATTACCTTATTTGGTTCAAAAGATATGATTTTTGCAACGCTAAATGAGAAAAGGCGCTACTGTGCGACGTAGGACTTATAAGGTGGCCTTCCTCTAATCTTTAATGTCGTATAGACAGGGCCACAAAAATCGACGCCACATATAGCAAATGGGCGGAGAGCACGGAGCCTATCTGCGGGCAAATTTCCCATAATTTGTGCCATCAGTCGGGGCTTGCATTTGAAGCAGCGCACACATGACGGAACTGTCTGACTGCAAAGTTCCTGAGCGTTTACAGTCCATATACGCTGTCGTAGGATGCTCACAGGTGCTCGAGGGCCAACATGAAAGTTTGAGAGGTGCAGATGTCGGACGTAGCTCTGCACAAATTGGGAGCGTTTCGTCATCAGCAAGGGAAACTTGGCATCGTAGGATAAAGGAGCCTCACTCGCAACAACGAAAAATTACACCAGGTTCCCGTTTCCTCATGAATGAATGGGTTCAATCGTTGAAGACTTGGGCCAACCTTGGAGCCTTTACGAATTTTTCCTATTTCGATTTGATACTCGTGTTTTTGGATTTCGACAATTTTATCAAAAGCTTCATTATATTCAGAGTCTTTTCGAAAACTATACTCTTGTCTTTGCATTTTCTTATAAAGCGGAACATATAAGCGAACACTCTAAGCAGCTTGAGGTGTGACGAAAATCCCTCGATGACTTCTAGCAAATCGGAAGTTTGCACCGCAGCGGTCAGTCCGACCGCAGTTTTCCTTGTTTTCTGAAGCAAGACTTCCTCATCCAGCTCGAAAGGCGCATCTTTGGGCCAGTTCTCCTCTTCGTCCTTCAGAAACGGTGGTCCAGTGAACCAGATTGACTGCCCAATTTCGTCGACGTCACAACCTCTCGAAACTATATCTGCTGGGTTCTGCTTTGTTGGTACATGCCGCCATGTAGCTTCTCCTGACCATTCTTGAATCTCCGCTACCCTGTTCGAAAAGAATATCGACAACGAAGATGGATGAGATCGAATCCAGTGAAGAGTAACTTCAGAATCCGACCAGTACACAATTCGTTCGATTGGGACTTTTAATAAGGGTTTGATTCTATGGCAGAGATCTGCGAGAAGGTGAGCGGAACATAACTCAAGCCTAGGGAGCGTTTTGGTCCTGAACGACGCTACTTTAGACTTTGAAGTCAACAACGATAATTTAAAACCTTCGGCAGTTTTGCTACGAATATAGACGCAAGCTCCATAAGCTGTCATGGATGCGTCCGCAAAGGCATGTAACTGTACCGGTGACATCGGGTCCGTATGCACGAACCGGGGAATGGATGACTCATCAATCTGAGACAGGGTGCTTTTTAGCACATTCCATGCTGTTTCCAAATGCAACGGAATCGACTCATCCCAATCTAGCTTATTAAGCCAAAGTTCCTGCAATAAGATCCTTCCTTTAATTACAATGGGACTTAATAAGCCAAGGGGGTCAAACAGCTTCGATGTCACTGAAAGTATGTTCCGTTTTGTCGCTCGGAGACCCATGACAGAAGTGCCAATTTTAAACTTGAAGACATCTTCACTAGGCAACCACGAGATTCCTAATGTCTTAGTTGACTCTGAATCCGAGATAGGTATAGCCTTAACTGTGCTCTCAGATGCAGTGACCTCAGGTGAGTTTGAAAACCACTTTGTCAATTCAAAACCTGATGTTTGAAGAACTTGACACACTTCAGACTTGATTGTCTGTAGCTCCTCTACGCATGCAGCACCAGTTAGCATGTCATCGACGTAAAAATCGGATCCAATTACGTCGGCAGCTCTAGGGAATGAAAGTTTCGCAGATTCACTTAACCTTTCTAAACACCGAATAGCCAGAAAAGGGGCTTGTCCAGTACCATATGTTACGGTGTTGAGCTTATATAATCTCAAGGATTCAGAGGGGTCTCTTCTCCACACTATGAGTTGAAACTGCCTATCCGCTTCATGAACCATTACTTGGCGATACATCTTATTCACATCGCCAGCCATGGCGTACCGATGCAGCCGGAAGCGGAGTAGAGTGGAGTACAACTCTTCTTGAATTGTTGGCCCAACCATCAGAATGTCATTTAAGGCCACCTGAGACGAAGTTTTGCACAACGCATCGAAAACGACGCGTAGTTTTGTAGACGTACTCTGGGGCCTTAGCACACATTGATGAGGGATGACATAATGTGGAGTGGAAGGGATTTTATTATCTGTAGGCGACATATGACATAAGGCGAGATATTCTTCCATTAATTCCATGTACATGATCTTCATGTTGGGGTCTCGAGACAACCTTCGCTCAAGCGACAAAAACCGCCGTTTTGCAACCTCAAAGAAGTTGCCCAACCCATTTGGATCAGATTTAAACGGCAGCCTTACTTTAAACCGACCGGATGGCAATACCTGAGTGGTCTTCCTGTAATGATCTTCACATAACTTGTGCTCAGGCGATAGAATTTTCTTTGGGGATGACATTTCCTCTAGTGACCAAAACTTTTGTAGTGTGCTGTCTATCGATACTAACGGTTCTTCACTACAACTGAAACTATTCACAACTTGTTTCGGGACAGATGATTTGTATCTGCCCGAGACAACCCAACAAAGAAGGGTCTTTTGAAGAGTTGGATAGTCAGGACCTTGTCTAATTTGACCAACAGCTATATGACTCTCCAATACCAAGTAAGTTGATACACGACTCCTCTCTACGGATCTGTAAGCGGTTAGCCAGTTCTTCCGTTATAAAACTTGTTTGAGATCCAGAGTCCAGCAGTGCTCGGGCTAAAATATATTCACCGCTTTTTGTGCGGCACTTACGATCGACGTAGCCAAAATCCCCCTGTCCAATGACGTGGCATGCATAACATGTGACGTGGAAGGCTGATCTTGGTTAAAAGGAGGAGGCATACTCTCTTTTGGGAGGGGTGGCAACGCTAAACTGTTATCAGGCACTGTGTATCTATGGAGTAGAATGTGGTGTGAGCGGTCGCATGCTCGACACTTTTTACCTTTGCATTTTGGAACAGTATAGCCCTTTCGCAGACAATAAATGCATAAGGAGGCAGACTTTACAAGCTCGAACCTTTGCATTACAGAGAGCCGCCCAAACGGGCTACAATTCTGTAGTGTATGATCTGCTGCATTGCAGTAACTACAAGTTTGCTGAGGCTTGCTGTTGGATGAGGAACAAGAAAATGAGCTACGATTATGGGATTTACTCGACAGTAATTTATCCTGCTTCGGCTTGGTCGATCCTTCAGCTGATAAGTGCTGATATCGGCGATGTAACATTTTTTCGAAATCGGACCAAAGCGGCAAAGTCTCATAATCGAGCTGTTCCTCCCATTTTTGTTTGGTCACTGAGTCGACTCGATTTAATACCAAATTAATAAACATTGCATTCGAAATTTGTTTATCATCTCCTATCGATAACAGAGAACCGTAAATCGACGAAACAGTATCGATAAGGTTTCTCAAGGAGGATGGGGCCTGATGCGAGATTTTGGGAAGACGAAACAAACTAAACAACTCAGAATAATTTCCACTAAACTTTGGCAATGCCAAATTCGGAAGTCGCGCACGAGTTGGCGCTACAGTAGCTGATCCAGGAGTTTCGTTGGTATTCGCTGCCTTCAAGGCAGATAACAGCGACATTATCTTTGCCTTGGTTACGATTCTCAGTTCCGCCAACTCGTCGCCAAATTCATCTTTACTATCTATGTCTTCTATCTGTTCTTGCAATTAATTTGCCTTGTTTATTGAAGCATTTAAGTTTTCGAGTCGACATTTTAATTCTTCCTCTAAAATCGGAATCTTTCCTTCTTCTAGCCGCTCGTTTAAACAGCGAATGGTTCTGACCCGACTATTGAGCCTGCTTTTCAGCTCTTCCAAACCCGATTTATTTTTTGTTTCTAGGCTCATTTTATTTTATTAATTTATTTCAATAGGAACCAAATAAATTATTAATTTTCCCAATCAGACAACGACGACAAATGTTTAATAACTTTCGAATCAATTAATAAAATAATTTTTATTAAATCAAAAATATATTATTTTTAATTTAATAAAATAATTAACTTTTTTTTCGAACAGTGTATTAAAATATTTTTAAGATGAGAACGACAACGAAAAAATTATTTAAATTGAATATCGAATCACGCAGTATCAAAATTAATAGTGGGTGCAAATGACGCCGAAAAGGGTATACCCGCCGAATACAGGGTAGCGCGTCTCTTGGCGGTCCGCTAATCTAAGCGCGCCAACGAAAAAGTGCCCAACAACAACAACGTTGGCACCGGTGCACAAGCGAAAGCGAAAAAGAAAAAGTTTACCGCTGCAGCTGCTTGTATATAGGGGCCTATATGTATTAGTTCGCAAGCTTGGATTAACTTCCCAACTATTAATGCGAGTTTCAACGAGAGGGGGGAGGGGCGACAGTGATTGCAGTAATACAGTACAAATATAATAACAATAAGTGTTGCGTCCAAGGGCGGTTTCGTAGAGATACATATACATATATGTATATAAATTTTTGAACAATATATTAATTTATAAATTGTTTAAATATTAACATGCAATCTAGCTCTACTATGTATCGATACGTATGTGCCAAGAATTCAAAGCGAGGTGCAATATTTTAGCGCAAGACAATAAACATAAATTTGTCTCCAAGTCTAGCTTTCAATTTTTTGCATAAATACCTATGAATTCCGTAGGGTATATATGTATGTAGACTGCTCCAGCAGCCACTTTCCTTTTCCAGAAAAATCCCTTCTTGTTGCCAACAAGAAAATTTGGCACGTATAGTTGCCACGCCGGTCGGATGGAAAAGAATTACTCCTGATGTGAAAATTATTGGCCTAGGCCAAGAACGGAAATTACGGTCAGCTGAAAATCCCCATGTTGGATATATAGCTTTCCAAAACATCCCTGGATCGGCTGATTAGCTCATATTTACCAGTTAGCATCTCTGGTGCGGCTTGTACAGCTTTAACCGGTTGCCAAAAATTGCATTTAATAATCTTTTTTTTTTTTTTTTACTTATTTATTAAGGCATACGGGGAGTGCTGTTTACCCCTTTGTGTCCTTTGTATCTGTTCACTCAGCCCTAACTCGGGCGCGCCGGCTAACCTTGTCGGTTAGCATTCTCAATAGTATTACAATAATAACAATTACCTTACAATTCCATCTCAATACAATTACATCACATTAAATATAGACATCACAGTCTGGCCATTGTAGGTCGCCTTTTCTAGCCACAGGCGACCGAAGAATGAGATCACCAGGGTTCCTCCTCCTTAGTCTCCTGGGGTTTATCCCTCTTACTAGCCTATTGGCCAGGCAGTTTCTATGCCGCGCCAGTCTGTCGTGGTAGCGACTTGAGTGCTTATTAATTTTCTCCATCACCGTGGGAAGCTTCAGGTTCTTGTGCAGGGTGGAGTTGAGGACGTACCACTCGCAGTCGGTGATAATTCTAGCTACTCTGTTCTGAGCAGCCTGGATTCTCCGGATCTGCCTATCACATGTCAGCCCCCAGATTTGGCATCCATATCTCCAGATTGGCTCTATAATCTGCTTGTAAATTGTCAGTTTGTTGGCGAGTGACAATTTACTACGCGAACAGAGTAGCCAGTAATGCTTTGATACTGCTGCACGAATGCGGGTTCTGATCGCTGAAACATTTAATAAGTAAGGTATTTAATTTTTTTTTTCGTAATTTTTTTTTTTATTTTTTATTTTTAAGGCCTAATATCTTAAGAATATTGTGTCCAAGTTTTACATCGATAATGGGAAAATTGACGAAGTTACGAAGAGAATCACAAAGTTTAAGGGGTTATATACCTTTTTGGGCGAAAAAATTGAGGGAACTTTCGATTTTTTTTTCAGGTGTGTAGCAATTATTTTATGACACTGAAGTTATTATTTATTGATAGTACATGTTTTTATCGAAACAACAAGCGTTTGTTCTTGAAAAAAAAAATAAATAATTTACGAAGTTATGGCAATTATCTCGGAACCCTTTTTTTTTTAAAGAGGCTTGCGGTGACCACGATGGAAGTCCAGCAGGTCAACCGAAATAAAAAAACCAAAAATTTTTTATTAGTATAGTTATTTCCAGTTCGTGAATGATTATTTTCAAGAATATTTGGTTTTTTCTGCATACAGTAACGATTTTTCGAACGAACTCGGCACAATCATTACGAATAATTAAAAAAAAAAACAAGAAAGGAAGCTAACTTCGGCACGCCGAAGATTGTATACCCTTGCAGATTGGTTTTGATATTTATATTATAAATTCTAATGCTGAAGACACACACAAAACACGAGTTTCATTACATTTTACCTAAACTTATTATGTTTACAGTTTGACAGTTACAGTTATACATTCCCAGCTTTATGGCAGCTATATGATATAGTTGTCCGATTTTCATAAAATTTATACCAAAATTCTATAATAATAAGTAAAGCTCATATCTCAGAGTAGATGAAAATACGTTGAAAAACAACGTAGTTATAATTTTTTCTATTACTTTCCCTATCGTTCCTATGACAGCTATAAGATATAGTCGTCCGATTTTCATAAAATTTATACCAAAATTTTTAAATAATACCAGAAGCTCATGTACCAAAGTAGATTAAAATACGTTGAAAAACAAAGAAGTTATATTTTTTTCGATTAATTTCCCGATCGTTCCTATGGCAGCTATAAGATATAGTGGTCCGATTTTCATAAAATTTGTACCAAATTCTGGAATAATATAAAATGGCTATATGTCAAAAATTATGGAATAATATTGAAAAACAGCCAAGTTATAATTTTTTTTCTAAATATTTATCGAACATTTGTATGGCAGCTATATGATATAGTCGTCCGATCCGGCCCGTTCCGACATATATAGCAGTGAGAGTATATAGAAGACTATATCTAAATTTTCATTCAGATAGCTTTAAAACTGAGGGACTAGTTTGCGTAGAAACGGACAGACGGACGGACAGACGGACGGACAGACGGACAGACGGACATGGCTAGATCGACTCGGCTGTTGATGCTGATCAAGAATATATATACTTTATATGGTCGGAAACGTCTCCTTCACTGCGTTGCAAACTTCTGACTGAAATTATAATACCCTGCAAGGGTATAATGAAGAAGATCGATCAAATAGTTCTTGTGCAATCGCGGTCACAGCAAAGGCACTTTTGGAAAAACACGACTGAGATAATCGCATTCAAAGTTTTACGTTGAGTATATGCAACTATTGAAGTCGCGCCTCAAAACGCTGTT
>VNJY01002985.1:0-10832 GCA_008042715.1 Drosophila bocki
TGGTCAAATTAAGAAGAAGAATCAGAGTTGCACCGAAAAACTATCGCCTAACTATCGCCAAACAAACCGGCGTTAGTTCAGCATTAAAATCTAATGCTGAACTAACGCCGGGCCATTTGGGAAAATTCGGAACGGCAAAACCTTATGGAGCATTTGTTCAACGGATGCTAAATGCGCTTTAACGCTGTGTGGGAAGACCCTATTATATTAAATAGTAACAATTGGGGACATATTGGGGCAAGAATATACAGAAAAAACGCCAACAACTATTTTGGGCATGCTTGTAGCTTTGGCGCCACGTTTTAAATTCCATATCTCATTTGTTTCTCGCCAAGATTGTTTACATTTTCGTGGTGAATGGTCAAATTAAGAAGAAGAATCAGAGTTGCACCGAAAAACTATCGCCTAACTATCGCCAAACAAACCGGCGTTAGTTCAGCATTAAAATCTAATGCTGAACTAACGCCGGGCCATTTGGGAAAATTCGGAACGGCAAAACCTTATGGAGCATTTGTTCAACGGATGCTAAATGCGCTTTAACGCTGTGTGGGAAGACCCTATAATATTACCGATAAATTTATTGAGATCTTATACTCGATAGTGGCGCAAGACCAACTATTCGATATATCGATAGCATTGTGAGTGCTCTAGTTTCTACTCTATCGATAACTTATTCCATTTTTCCCGCGGAATTGCTATTATTATTATTATTGTTTTGAGCAGCAAAACTAATAGTTAAACCTAGTTAATTGCCGTTTCGGTGTCGCAATTTAAACGCTAGTTAACGCTGTGAACGTGCGCGGCCTACAAAATGAACAGTGACAAAGTGAAAAACGGCAACAACGAAGCCGAGGACTCCGACGACTCATGCGGCGTAAGTAACAAACAAAAACCGAATGACAAATGGAGCTGGCAAAAGTGGAATTAATGATCTTTACGCTGGGACAACACAACGCAGGACGAATCGGCCAGCTATACCACCAACAGCACCACGTCGCGCAGCAAGTCGCCCTCGTCCAGCACGCGGAGCAAACGGCGTGGTCGCCGCAGCACCAAATCCAAGCCAAAGAGCCGCGCCGCCTACAAATACGAGTAAGTTGCGAAAAACAGAGAGCATTGAGGAGCAAGCAATTGATTTTCCTTCCATCGAAGCACTTTTGTAAAGGAGAACCATGGAGCCAATATCTTTGGCGTCGCCTTCAACACGCTGCTGGGCAAGGAGGAGCCTCAGGTGTTTGCCACCGCCGGCAGCAACCGGGTGACGGTGTACGAGTGCCCGCGGCAGGGCGGAATGCAGCTGCTCCACTGCTACGCCGATCCGGATGTGAGTTAGCCTTGGGAAGGCTCTTTATTACGGCTTAAGTTAACATATTTCGACTTTGCTTCCCAGCCCGATGAGGTATTTTATACCTGCGCCTGGTCCTACGACCTGAAGACCTCAGCTCCACTCTTGGCTGCGGCTGGCTACCGCGGCGTCATCCGAGTGATTGACATTGAACAAAACGAGGCGGTGGGCAACTACATTGGCCACGGCCAGGCCATCAATGAGCTCAAGTTCCATCCGCACAAGCTGCAGCTGTTGCTCTCCGGCAGCAAGGATCATGCCATCAGGTTGTGGAACATTCAAAGTCACGTCTGCATTGCCATCTTGGGCGGCGTGGAGGGACATCGCGACGAAGTGCTGTCCATAGACTTTAATATGCGAGGCGATCGCATTGTGTCCAGCGGCATGGATCACTCGCTGAAGCTGTGGTGCCTGAATACACCCGAATTCCACCACAAGATCGAACTGTCGAATACCTTCAGCCAGGAGAAGTCCACCTTGCCCTTTCCCACGGTGACCAAGCACTTTCCCGACTTCTCCACGAGGGACATACACAGGAATTACGTGGACTGCGTCCAGTGGTTCGGCAACTTTGTGCTCTCCAAGTCCTGCGAGAATGCCATCGTTTGCTGGAAGCCCGGACAACTCCACCAGAGCTTCGAACAGGTGAAGCCGAGCGATTCCTCCTGCACAATCATCGCGGAGTTCGAGTACGATGAATGTGAGATTTGGTTTGTGCGCTTCGGGTTTAATCCCTGGCAAAAGGTTATTGCCCTGGGCAACCAACAGGGCAAGGTGTATGTGTGGGAGCTGGATCCCAGCGATCCGGAGGGTGCGGTCATGACCACACTGAGTAATACGCGCAGCGTATCCACTGTGCGACAGATCGCCTTCTCACGCGACGCCAGCGTCCTGGTCTACGTGTGCGATGACGCCACTGTGTGGCGCTGGAATCGTAGACAGGCGGCCGCCATCTGATCAAGGGGAAACCGTCTCCTTTGCACACCAAATCTCACGTGGCCAAAACTTACAGAATTTCCCTCGATTTAGTTCCTAGTTTTTTATAGTTAGGGTATAAGTATAGTAGGAGCAGTTCCATGTGTCCCAAACTACTTACTACGTTCCAAATAATCTAATAAATAGTTTCCAAGATTTCAGGAGATGAAACAATTTACTAAAGTATTTTTTTTCTTAAATAAAAACATGACTTTAAGCGTCTTTTGTCTGAAAATATCCTTCGGCAAAGTGTTCCATTTGCGGCCATGTAGACGCCTTTAAGTTGAATGCCCCCCAGTTGGCGATTCTAATTGTGGAGCAACAAAGCAAAGCTTCGCATAACAAACGGCTTCCAAATTGCTACGTCATTTATATGCATTGCTGCACTGGCGACGAGCGCTCCAATCCCCCGGAATGTGCAGAATAAAAGCGACGAAATTGAAACTACCAACGGGAATCGGTATGAGTGCGGGTAACCGAGCGGCTGACAGTCCCGGGTAGCCATAACAGCTCCCAGCAGACTGATTAAGCGGGGGCCAACGAGTCCCTCAATGATTTGCCCTCGCTGGATTTTTATTGAACGCTCTTTTTTTTTGGCCTGATGAAAGTGCAGCCAAGGCATTCTCTTGGTGTAGGTAATGGAAATTTATGAAAATAGCTTGTTCTTTCATTATTATTAGAGGATCTTTGATGGCTCTCGCATTTCTATTTGGGAAAATGGACATAAACGAAAATTTACGAAAAAGGTTTTGTCGCTTTCATTTGACTTTCGTTGGTGTTTTTTTCCCACGATTTTCTTTATAGCTTTTCTTGACAGTTTTGGGCTGATGAAAAGGTGTACTAGAAAACATAAATATTTTCCCACATTTCTCATACTTTTTCTTGGCGTTTTTAGTACTGTAATTTCTATAAAGAAAATATTGAGCTGTTCATGCTTTTTATGAGATATAAAAGCTGGGTAAATATTGACATTAAAAAAGGAAGCATTTTGTGCGTTAAGGAAGCTTTTTAAAATAAATATCAATGTTATCCTCAGGTTAAAACCTATGTTTAGTTACTAAACTTTAGTAGTAGGCTAGAAATATTAAGACCAAATAAATTTATTTAAAAGTAAACATAATGTAAAACAGTTTTTAATTCAATAAATATTATAGGGTATTCCTAACTTAACTATAGCATACAGCAATCCAATATTTAGCTCACATCGTTCTTGGCTGATTGAGTTTTGCATCTTTCTTTGTCCGTCGTTCGTTGACCGCACACTCCTTTCATCTCCTCCGCACTGTGGAACTCCTCGGGTGTTCCCCTCCTCTGTGAGTAATTAGCTGAAGTTGGCTGGAACGACTTGCCATCGGCATTAAGTTGTCGAAGGGCAATTCCGAGAACTCGTCCAGGGCTTAGCCTTGACACGCAAAGTCTTGGAGCTAATCCGGAGCCATTGTTCTAGTTTTGTCTTGTATCGCGGGCTTAGGTTTGGGTTTAGATGGTTCTCCCCTCCCATAAATAATATCGAACATTTATGCTGGAAGGCAACATGCTCTCTTACCCTTAGCTGGGCCAGGCATTGTCTTTGTGTCATTTGTCATTTGTTTTGTCTGTCCCAGATGCAGCTCGGCCCCCTCGTCGTCGTCCTCCAGCTCCACATTCGTCCTCAGCTACGCCCGTCGCCACAGTCACATCCATGAGAACGACTACGGCGATTGCTCCAATAATAAACGACGATTCGTCCGCTTGCGGTTTGTCCTACACCCTTCATCCTGATCTGCACATTCACTTTGTGTGTCTGTCTTGATGTTTTGCACTCGGAAAAATTATGTAGAATATTCACATTAATTTTAAAAGCAGTTTTGTTAATTATTATATAGGAAAAATACTTGTGATCAAATAATACATAATTTTAAAAAGGTGGGGAATATTTGAAGGATTTTATTTCATATCTTGTAGAAAATTTGCTTAAATTCTAATGATTCAAAATAATATAACAAAATTAACAACTTTAAATGTAATTCTTGTATAACATAGTACATAGTAATTTAATTTGAAAATATGTAAGGTACTATTGGAACATGTCTTTTGATTCCGTTAATATGATGATATGGTATTTCACGATTATTAAATATGGTCTTTTCCAGTCCCGTTAACAATAACAATATATTATTCTTAAAGCCACTTAAGACATGTGTAATGCTATATATTATGGTCATAGTTAAGCATTCTGTTATCAACTTTTGTGGTGTATTAATATTTGTTTATTACCGGTACCTTTAGGTATCTTTTAAAAGTAATATATTTGTGTTGAATTCGTGTTCTACAATTTGTTAATTTAAAGCACTTTTAAAAATATTAAAAAAAATCCAAAGCTGAGTTTTAAAAAATGACATCTCAATACTATTTTTTCCGAGTGCATTGGTATGATTGCTTCTGCTGTCTTTTTGTGTGCTCACTCGCAAAATACGCAATTACCCGCACCCTGCATTCGGCAGCACCGCGGCACCACAAGTCGCCCTACGTCGTAGATGATGATTTGCGTCTCCCACTTGTCGGCCCCAAAAATTAATCAAGCCCAGCGCCATCGGCTGGGTAGGGAATAATACGGAATAAGGATACGAAATAAGGCAGCAGGAGCACTGCGTCTGCCAAGAGGCTGTCACTTTAATTCGGTTTACATGTGCCGCCGACACCGAAATTAGTTTAGCGTGTCACAGTTCCTGGCAAAGCTCACAAGTCAGCCAGCCGGTAGGGGAACAGTGCCCACTAAAAGCCCCAAATCAGGCTGAGCAAATCCCCGGCTTTCGTTTTAAGCTCTTAAAAGGGGGCCGTGAGGTCGTGCTTACGCACACTTCCGATTTATGAAGACAAATCGTCAAACGAGGGCCGACGCGTACTAAAGATTTTACAAATAAAAGCTAACAAATTACTTCGATCCGATGGCCTAAAGAGATGTCAAAAAATAAGATGATAAAAGGGAGAGTCTTATTTTCTTAATAAGAGTGCAGTGCATAAAAGTTGTAAAGTCTTTAAGTGTGTTAAGATGTTACCAAAATATTATTGTTTTTGGAAGGTTTAAAGTCAAATAATAATGGATTTTAAATTATAAAAAAATTATATGTGAAATAATAATATAGACTTGATTTTTTAAGGGATGCGTTCGTTTTAACTTAGTTTTTCAGGTGTACATAACATGAATTTTAAAAGAAACTTTATATGCTCAATGCACAATCTTGGGTTTTACCAACAACAATATCTTAAATTAGGAATAATTTGTTTATTTCATATAATTTATTCTACCTTTAAATGACATATAGCTGCTTACTTTTCTCCGTAATCGATGATTATTGCCTCGTGAGTCTAGACTCTGGACTATTGTTGGCCCTGCCATAAAAGTTCCCATGTCTTTTTCAATTAGCATAACTGCTGACAGTGTCGTCCCAAAGGAGTACACTCACTGTACACTGAGCAGAAAGTCTCTTATCATTGCCGCTGTTGCTGACGCAACATTCGGCTTTGTTTAATTATGATAAAAACAAATAATAATAAAACCTCAAAAAGAATATATGTGTACGGAAAAGAAATCACATTTTCTGTAAAATTTAAGGTAGATATAAAATACTGCGTATAGGTATGAGTGCGGTAATCATCGGGGCAGATATCTATTGTTGAAAAAAAATCCACAAATTAAATGCCATTTGCGGCTTCATTCATATGCCGATAAGGTGGAAATAAATTTAATGTGTTTTCAGTTTCGGACTCTGCACACGTCGGGCTAACGGGAAAAATAATGCGCGAGAGAAGCGCACAGTGCTAAAATAAATACAAAAAAATATATATATATATTCAATAAATCACAATTACAAAGAAAATTACCAATATTCACAATTATGCTGCAGCAGCAGAAGCCGAAGCAGCCGTCGCAAAAGAGGCGTCCGCGGCGCGAGGGCGTGGCAAGCAAGTAATTGGAAACTGTATCATTAATAGTCATTAACTCTGATTGGACAAGTGGCGGATTGTCAGGTCGCGTTAAGTGATGTATGCGCATTATAATTAATGGGTTAGCAGTGAGGTACCTGCAGCCAACCAATTAAAATTGCGAATAATATTCAAATGAGTCAGGAGCAGGCAGGCGGAGAATACAAGAGACCCCCATCGACCGACCGCATGGAAATTGGGTCAACAGTACAACGAAAACCCCTACCACAGGGACCAAGTTGAAGGTTACCATACAAGCGTTGTCGACTCCCTCATCAATCATCTTTAGCCGCGGACAATGGGAGTGACCCAAAAAGCAAATATCCCCGGTACAGGACAGGAGTCGACCCCACCTTGAAGACTAACGGACAGAGCAGCTGATATTGGGTATTACCCAATGCGAAAATCAATAACAAATGATGTTAACTGCCAATTTCTGCCACATAGGCAACTTACCGACCTCAAGAGCTATGGGAGTTATGGGCCACTGGATACTGGCCACTGACCAAGGGATGGAGGGGGGGACAGAGCTGTGGGTAAATGTTTCCAAAATAGTCGCATCAAATGAAAGGACCTTGGGGCCTTGATGTTGTGCTGCTATTAGGTTTTGTCCTATCCTGTCTTGGCTTCCGCCTTTGCTGGTAATACAAGGCGAATACGCACTTTAATCGCACAAAGCTGTGGGCGTACATGGGTATGCGAGGGTTGCTTGAGGGTTCAGTCTTAAAGAACCAAGGAATGTTTCACCGGAGACGTTCTAGATTTTCGATTAAATAGTAAAATGATTGTATATTTGAGATATTTTTGTAATATTATTAAGGTTAAGATTATAGATAGCACCTAAAACATATTTAATGCTTTCTCTTTTTGCTTTTAATAACCTCATTCCTTAAATTAAAAACAATTATTGGTGCTGCCCTCGAAACCAAGTTGCCAGGTTTTCAATGCGCCTTTCTCCTGGCCCTTTGTGTTATGTTACACGCTCTTCCTTGCCACATCGTCTCCCAGTCCATAACTACACAGCATAGAATCGGCTGGTGGAGAGGACGCATGAGGGTAATGGGACATGTGAGCCGATTTCGTGGGTGGTTTTCAAAAAGCCGCCGACAACACAAAATCATTGGCACAAAACAAAGCTGTCAATTTGCCAGCAATTTCCCGTGTGCCGCCGCAGCCGCCGCCGCTGCCCGTCAATGGCGATGACAACCAGGAATGCCACAAACAACCTCGGCGGCAATGGCAAAAACAACGACAAAACGCTTGAGGCACCAAGCACAGGAAATTGCACGCATAACTATTAAGTGGCATGCTTCCAGGGGAAATGGTTTTGACGGAGGTGGTAGGATCAGGGCGCAGGGAGCAGGCACTCATAATCATTGGCCCTTTTATGGGGCAATACTGGCATCATTTTTGCCCCAATTCCTTCCATCAAATGACCCTTAAGACACCAACCAACACCCCTTACAGGACATCAAAGAAAAAATTTTAAGGAAAGTTTAAGGGTTTGCCAATATGCTGGATAAAAACTTTTAAATGCTGTAAAATTAACTCAAAAAAATGGTTGATATCATTTTTTGACAGTATCAGAAAGGTGAGAAGCCCAAGAAAATGTATCCTTTTGAAATTATCTTTCTCTTTTCCTTCTTGAGCTTCTGTAATTAGAAATGGCTTCAGGCGTGGGGCAGGTCAAAAATTATGAACCTGATCAAATAAGTTCTTTTCTTCCAAAAACAAATTCAATTCAAGGATTTGCTGTTTTATTTGAGAAGTATATTTAATTTTCTATTCATTTTAGAAATGAAAAACCCACACTTTAAAATATGATGGAACCTGTAACAGTTTAGAATTATTATGTAAATTGTTGTTTGAATAAGAACCCCAAATACCCACCTTGTTAAGTGATAAAGTTAATTACTTCATAAAAACCACCCATGGCTAAGTAATTAAAATGAATTTGTAAGGTTGCACTTCTGCACATGGCAAATCTCTGGCTAAAAACGAGTGAAATTAATTATTCATACACTTTGCCAGCATTTTCGTGGCAGTGCAAGAGCTGCAATTCCACGAGTGACTGACTGCAACCTGTTGCAGGCTTTCAGCAGTTTTTCGCAAGATTAAAGCTCGCGTGCTGGTAAAATGCATATCACCGGGTGAAGGGAAGGGTAAGTCCCGGGAATGCTTATAGAGAAATCATGCAAATGTGCCAATAACTGATGCAATTTATTCCAACAAACGCCGCAACACGCAATTTGCCGCACGCTCAAGAAATGAAATTGAATCAAAAGAAAATAAGGAGAGTGCTCACGAATGGAATGCAATTGGCAAAAGAAATTGGGGTATTGTGTTGGCTTCTCTGGCCCGAATTTTATGGGCACCCAAGCCACCACCTTGAACCCTACCTTCCCTCCTTTCCTAGAGCAGAAGGGGTCGTGGCAAGTCATTAAACAAGAGGCAAACGCCAAGGCCCCCGAAAGGAAGTTACTTTCAGTCACAGATACTTTTGCTGCCTGCTCCGAATTTTGTTATTCTTCTGTTGAAATGAATTCGTGACGTTGTCGTGTTTATCAGGCTCCAGTTATTCCCTTCACGACTGCTAAATATTACAGCGCTCTCCTCCCGGATAGTGCTACTTTGTTGCTATTGTTTTGCGGGATGCCTTTTAGCATTTTGTGTAATTGTTTTGTGGGAAATAGTAGTAAAAATATATATACATGCTTGAGTGGACGCGTTCCAGCTTTGGGAATACACTGAGAGGAAATTTAAGAATTACTCGTATTATATTTCTATTTAGATTTACAATTTTCTTGATTTGTTTTACAATTTTCCTCTTTTTAAAATGTTGATAACTAACTTAAATAAGTATTAAACAAGTAATTTTCTAAAGATATTATTGAAAAATACATTTTACCGGGTCCAAACATATTTATTAACTATTTTTTGTTTTGTCAGCTAGATCTGATTATTTCTTACTTGAGGTTTTAGTCTGAGCTCAAAACCTTGCTTGATTATAAAACACCTCGTCCTGGAAATCGTACTTAGAAATATCATGTCCTTCTAGCTAACTTTAAACTTATAATTCCCAAGTTTGAATACAGCTACAATCTTCTATAACTTTTAAAATCTTTAATATATTTTCGTATTTACGAACAAAGTTCATAAGAAAAATAAATGTAATATTTAAGTAAATGTGTTTTAAAAACATTATACTTAAAACAATTTTAAATGGTGAAAACTTATTCTGCGCATTTTCTCTCAGTGCCTGCCCTTTTGGTACATAATAGTTGTGCTTCTGGGCTTGGCATGACTCGGCGATGTCTTACTGCTGACATAATTGATATGGGCCACCTAGAACAGTTTTCTCCAAGTTCCCCCCATTTTCCCCCCCAAACCGGCGCAATTTTTTCGTTACTTTTTCGTCCTGCAGTTGGCGTGTGCCGAGCTATGTACACGCAATCCTGCTGAGCCAGGGACTCTCCTACGAACTGCGGACTCCTGGCTCCTGGCTCGCTCGTCCGTGCTCCATACTCCGGCACGCAAGTGGAGCCCTAGAAATGGCTTCTTGTGGCCAAATAATTTTCGCTAACCACTTGCGGGCTGGTTTTCGCTGGCACTCTCCGGACCGCCAGAGCCCATTCAGTTTAAATTTAACTCGCGGCGGGCCAAGTACACGAAAATCGAGCAAAGAGCTGGCCGAGCGGCAAAAAAGAAAGAACTCCGCTCTGTTCCGTTCCGACCTGAAAAAAAAAAATATATATACAAAAAAGTGCTGCACAAATATTGGTTGTTGTCCCGTCATTAAAAGCGCATTTTGTTTTGCCAGCTAATTACGAAAAGTGAAGGACGGTGAATGAAGGGGAATACCCCGCTGCGCGAAAAGATGATGTATTAATTTCAAGTGACACAAAAACCAAAAAAAAAACCCCCGGGCACGACATTGCCCCAAAGTCAATTCCCCATTTGGGCTCCATGTTGAAACCGGGCGACAACGAGGTGGGTGTTGTTCTATCTGAGCCATCAGGAGTTTACGCAGAGTGCCCGGATCCGGTGCCAACGGAGCCATCGGAGCCAACGGAGAGCCGCTTCAGCCGGCTGACCGTCATTACCATCGTGGTCGTTGCCGCCGTTCGCGCCATGAGTCGTCTGAGGCGTGAAAGCAGCCGACAAAGCGTCATCACCGTCGAACTGATACAGTTCATAATTCAGTATCGCGCCAAGGAGACGCAGGAGAAGAAGAAAAGGTGCAGTCCAAGTGTGTGTTCGGTTTTTAAAAACTAAATAAAAAAAAAAAAGAAAAGCCATGTTTTGTGTCTCTGAAATGCAGCATGCCCTGCTCTCCGAATGGTATTAATTACAAAATAATTCTTTACAAAAAAACCAAGCAAATCCTTACCAAGTAGAACAAAGCCAAGCTTGGTTGGCCAAATAAACATCCCAACCGCAACAATATATACTCTGGCACTGGCTAGGAAATGCACAGAAAATAAATTCACATGACAAATGGTTGCCACAGTTTATGGGGAGTGTTATGTAAGGACAATGGTGGTTA